>JAWPHD010006318.1:0-146726 GCA_037043455.1 Cyrtodaria siliqua | reverse complement strand
GTAGATCTGTGAGTTACTATTATATGCTAGGATACCTGTGATTTCCTAGACAAAGGTGAAAATCAATAACATACTGTTTCCTACAAATTAAAAGAATTACAATCTAGACAAAATATGTCCAATAAATATATTTTATTAAAACAAGAGGCCCATGAGAGTCTGTATCACTCTTTTTGTAAAGAGACAGTTTGAGCAATTTTAAAGGTCCCGGGTCAAGTTGGCATATACAGTATTTTACCTTGTATAGTACGCAGTTTTTTTTACTTCTTTTAAGGTTTCCGAAAGTAGGGTGCGTACAAAACAAGGAAACAAAACAATAAGCTTTTTTTCTTGCATTTTATATGCAGAAAATCATTGTCAGACTGGAGAAAATCGCCGATAAAAACATCGAGGACAAAAGACAGACATTTGTGAAGACCGATAATACTTTATTTTTCGTGACTTACTCGCTTTATACGAAATTAATAAAGTTTATTATAAAGCTTGTTTTTATATAAATGTTTGCATATCTGTTGTAGAATTTCAATAAATGAGTGAACAAAATTCGGCCCTTGTTTTGTTATTTATATCAGCTGACTTGATATCACGTGATTTCCATGAATTAGACTGGTACACGTAGTATTGTACAATTCTATTCTCATATGTTAATTGCACCAGACGACACATGCGGACGACAGTAAAAGCGATGATGGCGACATGAATAAAGTGTACATCTATTATAAAAAATACTTGCATATTTGTTGCAGAATTTCAATAAAGAATGATCATGTTTTCCCTTTGTTTTGCTGTTATCCGCTAAATTGTTTATAATTTCACACGTTTTGCAAACTTCAGAAATAGCTACAGTACACACACTTTAAACACCGGGTAAAGTGGGTTATTCTATTTCTATAATCCTTTGAAGTTGACGCAAGTAGCGACACCCTCTATTGATATTTTTGAGGATGGGTTAGTCTTTTGATTTAACCGACAAATACGCAGTAAAATGTGTAGGTCTCTGACAGATAATGGAATGGACCACTCTCATTCAATAGCGAAGACCTGTAACACCTAAATTAAAAATGGTTTCGCCCGGTTAAAACATTGCCTCAGCTATCCTGTATTCATGACCGATGATTACACAGTTTATTTACATGTATATGGCATGGTCAATTCTTTGTGTAATTCCTAGGTTTTCAGCAAGGTTTGGAATTAACGGGAGATTGATAAGACAATTGTTTTCAGATAGCTGTTGTACCTTATTATTCTGCTTTAATTATCGTGATGCAATTAGAGATTTGTTTTTAAAATTGTTTAACCTTTTATTTTCGTCGAATGGTTCATCTAGGAAAACTAATATTTTGATGCGTATTATACACGGAAACAATTTTTTTACCCCAGTTTTGACCTCTGAGAAGTGGGGGTGCATACTATACATGGATGCGTACTATACAAGGTAAAATACGGTAGTTGACATATTACTATTGTAAATGTTTAGTTAAAAACGGTTTCCAAATGATTCCAACTACAAAAATATATAACTGTTAAAAAACATGCTTTTCACGACTCATTTTACTTCCGCATTTGATAGTTTCTGAGTGCACTTGGCATGAGAATTCACAACTACCATTGACCTTTGCGACCTGCCTGTCAGTCATGTGTAGATATAGATATCTTCCACGCACAATTCATTTTGTGAAACATTCGTGTTAAGTGTTTTTATTTCGTAAGATCAGGATATATTTATTATTAGAAATGGTGCATTGTGTTGCGTTTGGATGTAATAACACAAGTGACAAAGAAAAAGTTTTTTTTATCTCTCCAAAAGACCAAGTCTACCACAAGAAATGGGTGGCGGCCATTGGTTTTCAACAGCCTTATCGATGGAAAAATTGTGTTGTTTTCGCTGTCATAAACTTATCCGAGCTGTCATTGATATCAATAATCTGGCAAAGTTTGGTACAGATCAGATTTAAAATAAAGGCTTTACTGTCTTAACCAGGCAAAATATAGCATTTTTAACTAAATCAAGGGCCATATCTCCGGTGTAACTGATCCGATTTGTTTTTCAAACTTGTCTGATTTTTCATTAATATTAGTAATCTGGTAAAGTTTGGTAAAAATCAGCTGAAAAATGAACACCCTATCATCTTGAGGTAAAAGTTTATGAACGGACAATGTACAACTCGCCATACCATCAGCTCTGCTGGCCTCAAAAATCTCATTTGTTAGCAAGGACATACATACAAAAAAAACAACGACGGACATGAAGGCAACTATATGCTGCACTGAAATTTTAGAGAACATAAAAGACATACGAAAATGAAAACTGAGAAAAAAAATGAAACAATAATAAGTTGTGGGTGGTGTAAAACAAACGAGCAGACAGCGCAGCTCGATTATTTGAATTTTCAGAGAACAAGAAATGATACACCCGGCATACCATCAGAAAAAAAAAGGGGTGAGCTGGATGTGTCAAGAAGGAAAACATTGCAATTTTCATTAAATCAAGGGTCACAATTTTTCTGCGATGACACGGAGGTATTTTGATAATAACCCTTTCAAAGGATACATAATGCAAATTTTATGAGTTGAAAATTTGAAGTAAATGCATTTAACCTTTGACCCCTTTGTGACCTTGACCTTTCATCCAATGATCTTGAACCCAATAGATCATCATCCCATTTATAATAACTTTGATGATGAAAAATGTTGGAAGTTATTTACATGTTAAGAAATGCGGGCGTAAACATTAACCTGATGCTAAGAGCCTATCAACATATAAATGCAATTTGTGAACATGGACTTTGACCTATAGACCCCATAAGATCCTTCGAACAGTCGAGCTAAAAATATCAAATTATTTATAAAGTTTGACCCAGGAGCTAGCTAGGTCCACAAAGGTGGGGAAGAAGCCTAGGGTCTTCGCTGGTTGCATGGTTCTATCCGTCTGTTAATGCCCAGTAAGTGTATATATGGTTATAGGGTAGGGATCTCAACGGTTTACAAGTTATGACCCAGGGGCTATGTCCCCAGGGGTGGGGAAGGACTCCGGGGTCTATCCTGGTTGAGTGGTTGTATCCATTTGTTCATGCCCAATAAGTGTATATATGGTTATAGGGTGGGGATCTCAATGGTTTCCAAGTTATGACCGAGGGGCAATGTCCCCAGGGGTGGGGAAGGAACCCGGGGTCTATGCTGGTTGGGTGGTTATATCCATCTGTTCATGCCTAGTAAGTGTATATATGGTTATACGGTGGGGATCTCAACGGTTTACAAGTTATGACCCAGAGGCTAAGTCATCAGGGGTGGGGAAGGAGTCCGGGGTCTATGCTGGTTGGGTGGTTGTATCCGCCTGTTCATGCCCAGTAAGTGTATAAATGGTTATAGGGTGGGGATATCAATGGTTTCCAAGTTATGACTGAGGGGCTATGCCCCCAGGGGTGGGGAAGCAACCCGGTGTCTATGCTGGTTGGATGATTGTATCTGTATGTTAATGTCCAGTAAGTGTATATATGTTTATAGGGTAGGAATCTCAACGGTTACTAAGGTATATGACTACCCCGGGGCGGGTCCAATTCTGACCCCAGTGTCACCATTTGCGCAAACTTGGTAGAGGACTACTAGCCGATGCTACAAATAAATTATCTAGCATTCAGCCCTTTTCGTTTGAGAAAAGATTTTGAAGTGTTTTTCCTATATATTTCTATGTCAAAATGATGTTTTGTACCAATTCAGGGGCCATAATTTTGTCAAAATGAATGAAAGAGTTATGGGGATTATTGGATAAGGTACAGAATTTGATGTGAAACATTTGTTTTAAATTTTAATGCAATAACTTGAGTAGTTTTAAAGTTATACATCTATTGCACAAAAACTTTAAGGTAAAGACAAGACAATCAAAGGGCCATAACTTTGTCAAAATGATAGGAAGAGTTATGGGGATTGTTGGATAAGGTGCAGAATGTGATGGGAAACATTAGTAAAACGTTTTAATGCAATAGCTTCAGTAGTATTGAAGTTATAAATCTATTGCACAAAAACTTTAAGGTGAAGCTGGCGACGCCGATGCCAACGCCGATGCCGTGGTGAGAAGGATAGCTCTCACTATTCTTCGAATAGTCAAGCTAAAATGTCACTGCAAGTGATAAATGCTCCCTGAACTGTTTTTTCTTTTTACCTTTGACCTACAAGTGTGACCTTGACCTTTGATTCGTGCACATGATAAAAAATATTTTCACTGTGACTAACATTTTTGTGAAGTTTCATGCAATACCTTTTCAGTACTTTTAAAAGTTATCGCTGAAACATGACTGTTTCAGATGGACGGAAAGACGGGACGGACAAACAAAACGTGACCCCTGGGGCAGGGCCAAATGTGACCCCAGGGTCACCATTTGAATAAGCTTGGTAAAGGATTGATTGATTGATTGTTGTTTAACGGCTCATCAACACAGTATAAGTTATTTAGAGCCGCCCCAGAGAAAGGGGAAGGATACATAGGAATCCGGGAACCGTGCCCTACTCTTATTATCGAATAAATTCCTATAGTTCTTTAACGTGCTTGGAGGATAGACCGATACACGGGACCGCCCGGTACACGGGACCGCCCGGTTTATGTCCCCATCCGAAGGACGAGGCTAAGGAAAAGTGTCTTGCCCAAGAACAGTGGCACCATGGAGGATTGAACCCGGGGCATCAGGTTACAATTCCGCCACGTTACCGACTGCGCCACGCCAGACCTCACTTGGTAAAGGACCATAAGCTCATAGTAAACACAAAATATTAAACCTCTGACTCTTGTAGTTTCAGAGAAGAGTTTTTAAATATTTTACTATATAAATCTATGTAAAACTGTGACGACCGGGACGGGGCCAAATTTGACTCCAGGGTCACCATTTGAACAAACTTGGTAGAATGAATGAATGAATGGTGTTTTACAGCACGTCAACACATAAATAGGTCATATTGTGCACAAAAACTGATGAAAGATGAAGTAGTAATTAAACAAGAGGGCCAGGATGGCCCTAGATCGCTCACCTTGTAATCATGCAATATTAGTCTGCTGTGCTTAGTCTGGCATGGGTATTGTTTAATTTGTCCCACTTTCTTCTATGAATGAGATTTCATCAAAATGGGTGGGGGTTTATATTAACATTCTAAACAAATATGGTAAAGATCAGATAAAAAATGAAGTAGCTACAGATTTAACAAAGGAAAATACAATATAGCATTTTTCAACAAATCAAAGGCCATACTAACAAGATCTAGCTGTTTTTTGAACCTGTCCAAGATTTCATTGATATACCGCAATTTTCACAACTAGACATCATACTGAGGATCCTGCCAAATTTCATAGAAATCAAACTAGCCGTTTAGGAGAAGTAGTGCCGACAAGAAATTTAAAGTAAAAATGTCAAAGGGCCATAACTCCGTCAAATATCAGTGAACTGGAACAAAAGCAAGATATGCATAACTGGACATCATACCGATGCTTCCTGCCAAGTTTCGTCGAAATCCAACAAGGCGTTTAGGAGGAGTAGCGCCGACAAGAAATCTAAAGTAAAAATGTCAAGGGGCCGTAACTCAATAAAAAAATCAACAAACCGGAAAAAAACGCAATAGGCACAACAAGAAATCATACCAATGCTTAATCCTGCTAAGTTTCGTCAAATTTCTTAAAAAAAAAATTAAATTAAAAAAAAATTAAAAAAGGAAGTAATTAAAGGGACAATGACCGTTAAGTAAGCAGATATTGAGCATAGCCAAATAACTGTCTGATTTTTATTCAGTGAAATTTATACATGAAAACATGAGTAAAGACCCAAATAAGTCTGTCGTAATATATTCGTGTTTGAAAAAAAGAGTTTTATTTACTGTTTGTAAATATTGTGAGTCCCACAGTATTGACATTTTCTGCTAATCACGTGACAGCCATCAGCGTATTAGGTTGTCTATATAGTATGTATTGCGTAATATAACTGGCCCGCTTAGTTCAGTCGGGAGAGCAGTTGACTTAAATTGTGCGCTCACTATTATTACCCGTGAATGTCATTTTAGTTTTGGCTTCGAGTTCAAACTCAAATTGATGTTACTTCTTTTTTTTGTACCGCTATTGAATTCTGTTAAACAATCTTATTTTTATTTAGTAAATATTCAATAATGGTAAGTGTTTACTGTTAGTCAACGTAATTATTTCATGTTTTATAAGCTAAAAGTTACGGACATTGTCCCTTTAAAAAAATAAATGAAAAAAATTTAATAAATAAATGAAAAAAAATCAAAGCCCTATCGTCTTGAGGCAAAATATAGCATTTATAACTAATCAAGGGCCATTACTCTGCTGTTACTGGTCCGATCCGGCTGAATTTTCGAACTTGTCCGAGCCTTCATTGATATTAACAATCTGGTAAAGTTTGGTAAAGATCCAATACCAGACAAAGGTGCTAGAGTGGTCACAAGACCGACAAGACAAAATATGGCAATTTTCATTAATTCAATGGCAATAACTCCGGTGTAACTTGTCCAATCTGGCTTGTTTTCGAACTCATTCAACATTTCATTGATATTTACAATCTGGTGAAGTTTGGTAAAGATAGGATGAAAAGTGAAGGTGCTAGTGTGTTCATATCAAAAAGTCACATCTACATCTATGTCACGTAACGATGTACTACCCAAGATGCAACTATAACCAAAGTTTGAAAGGTCTATCGCATACAGTCCATGAGAAAGTGACCTAAATGTAAAAGTTGAATGTAATATTATTATCCTGCCCTATGCTTGGGTCTCATCCGTATCTACTATGTCACGTAGCATTATGTACTACCCAAGATGCAACTATAACCAAAGTTTGAAAGGTCTAGTGCATACAGTTCCTGAGAAATTATTCTAAATGCAAAAGTTAAATGTAAAATTATTGTTATCTGCCCTTTGCTTGGAGGGTGAAGATCACACCCGCATTTTCTATATCATGTTGCAATGTAGTAGCTAAGATACAACTATAAGCAAAGCTTGAAAGGTCTGGTGCATATAGTTTGTGAGAAAGTGACCTACAAAACTTGAATGACGCCGCTGCCGGAAAAGCAACACGTCCCTTTTTTCTTCGAAAAGGCGAGACAAAAATGAAGGGTAGAAATATTGATAACAAAAAATGATTTGGGGAAAAAAAGAATATATATATACATATCTACAAACATGGGTAAAAAAACCAAATAGTAACCAGAAGGGTGTTCCACAGAACACTTGTGTCGACTGCCGTGCGCTTAATTCATCAAGTACAATCTATCAAGTTTGAATCATGGAGCCGATTTTTTTCTTAATTGTTAAAGTTTATTCTAATGGGCACAACTCAGCATTCAGCATTGGATAATTGATAAGCAGGAGCTGTATAAAGTTGCATGACCATAGGTCAATACTTTACCAAGTTATGAGCTAAGTTAGGTTGTAGGTTAAAGTTTTATGAAAAGGGGCATAACTTTGCCAAAATTAAAGTTAGAATTATTGGTCACTGGTAACAAACTCCTTCGGGTAAGATAAATAAATCTAGCAATCACTTTCGAGCAAGGACTGTTGAAATCTACATTTTTAAGGTTTTGACCATTTTTAGTAATGGTGGTCATCTTGAATGTCACGCTGACCTAATATAGTTTTCTTTGATTAGTGCAATTTCATCGGAATTGCATTGCTCAAACATTTAAGCAACCTAGGAGAAAAACTGATTAGGACTGCAGTTTTTACATTTAGTTACAATTCATAAATATCAGGATATATGCAAAAGCATTTTTATTGTCAAATAGACATTAACCCGATGTTCCCCGTTTCAATTACACACATAAACCACAAAAAGATGGACGGACAAAACACAATGCCATGTCACCATACGCGCCTATGGGCACATAAAATGTGGTTCTAGTGTTAACCCTTTTGCCGCCAAATTTCAAATGTTGTCTTATAAAATTTTAAGTTTAAATCTTCTGGCAATATTTTATATAAAAAGTATTTTGGAAAATATTACATTGTAAGCCCAATCAGCCTGCACTTAGTGTGCATGTTGATCAGGGCTTACACTGGTCAAGCCTGCACTTAGTGTGCATGTCGAGTAGGGCTTACACTGGTCCAGCCTGCACTTAGTGTGCATGTCGATCAGGGCTTACACTGGTCCAGCCTGCACTTAGTGTGCATGTCGATCAGGGCTTACACTGGTCCAGCCTGCACTTAGTGTGCATGTCGATCAGGGCTTACACTGGTCCAGCCTGCACTTAGTGTGCATGTCGATCAGGGCTTACATTAGTGTGCATGTTGATCAGGGCTTACACTGGTCCAGCCTGCACTTAGTGTGCATGTTGATCAGGGCTTACACTGGTCCAGCCTACACTTAGTGTGCATGTTGATCAGGGCTTACACTGGTCCAGCCTGCACTTAGTGTGCATGTTGATCAGGGCTTACACTGGTCCAGTCTGCACTTAGTGTGCATGTTGAGCAGGGCTTACACTGGTCCAGCCTGCACTTAGTGTGCATGTTGATCAGGGCTTACACTGGTCCAGCCTGCACTTAGTGTGCATGTTGATCAGGGCTTACACTGGTCATAAAATCAATATGTTTGACTCTGGCAGCAAAAGGGTTAACAAGGCAAAATATAGAATTTTTCAATAAAACAGGGGCCATAACTCTGTTGTTTAATATCCGATATTGGTTAAACAGTCTGAGTTTTCTTTGATATAAAGACTCTGATAAAATTTGGTAAAGATCAATATAATACTAAGCAAAAAAGTTAATGGTCGATGACTGTGGATATAAGCTCATCAGGAAAGTAGGTCAAGATTGAGCATGACTTATTAAAAGAATGTGTAGCTTAAATTGAATCTTTCAATGTGAAGTATGTTGAAGCAAATAGTGTTACAGAAACGGAGCTTAAAACACATTAAAAAATTCAAAACACATCCTGTCAGGGCAATGTGTCGAGATTTTCACTAAAGCTACTTGATGAAATGTTCTTTAAAAGTGCGAAAAAAGTTTTTGATGTTTATATAGATATAAGAATAATTTGTTTGTCATATATGTTTTTAATATCAGTAACATCATACCATCTGCCTCATCTATACCACAATTTACATTGAAATAGTTTGTAAGAAAAGCTCCTAACCTCTGAGGTTCGGCATAAAATCCAGGAGGTATCTTTGCTATTCAAACCCGCCATCTAACGTCTGGTAGGAGAACCAATCGAGCACCATAAAAACATCTGTGGCTTCATCTAGGTAAGTCAATTTATAGACCTAAGTTACTTCTAGAAGAAATATGTAGTTTAGTTAATATGCATAAATAAAAAGTTTGAATAGTGAAAATATATCAAATGTCTTAAGAACTGAAACATTAAATGCATTCAGACGCATGAACGATATTGTGACCAAGGCCATTAATGATTTTATAATGAAGGTCATTGTCAAGATTTTCAATAAACTTGCTTGAACAAAATCACGAAGTTGAGATGACCACTATTTGGTGCATAATATATTAAAGTGTGTGTAAATGTTAATTTTAAAATTAAATTGAAGTTCACTCCATCTTATGTCTACTGGCAGGTGTTTGATCTCCATCTTATTTCTGCAAATTCATCTACAAAAGAAAACTGAGCATGATGATTTATTAATTAAAAGAAAGTGTAGCTTAAATTGAATCTTTCAATGTGAAGTATGTTGTAGCAAATAGTGTTACAGAAACAGAGCTTAAAACACGTTAAAAAATTCAAAACACATCCAGTCAGGTCAATGTGTCCAGATTTTCACTAAAGCTGCTTGATGAAATGTTCTTTAAAAGTGCGAAAAAAGTTTTGGAAGTGTATATAGATATAAGAATAATTTGTTTGTCATATGTTTTTAAAATCAATAACATCATACCATCTGCCTCACCTATACCACAATTTACATTGATATAGTTTGTAAGAAAAGCTCCTAACCTCTGAGGTTTGGCATAAAATCCAGGAGGTGTCTTTGCTATTCAAACCAGCTGGGTTCATTCTCCATCTAACGTCTGGTAGGAGAACCAATCGAGCACCATAAAAACATCTGTGGCTTCATCTAGGAAATTCAATTCATAGACCTAAGTTACTTCTAGAAGGAATATGTAGTTTAGTTAATATGCATAAATAAAAAGTTTGAATAGTGAAAATATATGTAATGTCTTAAGAACTGAAACATTAAATGCATTCAGACGTATGAACGATATTGTGACCAAGGCCATTAATGATTTTATAATGAAGGTCATTGTCAAGATTTTCAATAAACTTGCTTGAACAAAATCACGAAGTTGAGATGACCACTATTTGGTGCATAATATACTAAAGAGTGTGTAAATGTTAATTTTAAAATTAAATTGAAGTTCACTCCATCTAATGTCTACTGGCAGGTGTTTGTTCTCCATCTCATTTCTGCAGATTCATCTACAATAGAAAACTGAGCAGATTTTCAATAAACTTGCTTGAACAAAATCACGAAGTTGAGATGACCACTATTTGGTGCATAATATATTAAAGAGTGTGTAAATGTTAATTTTAAAATTAAATTGAAGTTCACTCCATCTAATGTCTACTGGCAGGTGTTTGTTCTCCATCTCATTTCTGCAGATTCATCTACAAAAGAAAACTGAGCATGATGACTTATTAATTAAAAGAATTTAGTTAAATTGAATCTTTCAATCTGAAGTATGTTGAAGCTGATAGTGTTACAGAAACAGAGCTTAAAACACGTTACAATATTACAAAAACGCATCCAGTCACAAAATTACAAAAACGCATCCAGTCAGGTCAATTTGTCCAGATTTTCACTAAAGCGTCTACTGGCAGGTGTTTGTTCTCCATCTCATTTCTGCAGATTCATCTACAAAAGAAAACTGAGCATGATGACTTATTAATTAAAAGAATGTGTAGCTTAAATTGAATTTTACAATGTGAAGTATGTTGAAGCAAATAGTGTTACAGAAACAGAGCTTAAAAACACGTTAAAAAATTCAAAACACATCCAGTCAGGTCAATTTGTCGAGATTTTCACTAAAGCTGCTTGATGAAATGTTCTTTAAAAGCGCGAAAAAAGTTTTTAATGTGTGTATAGATATAAGAATAATTTGTTTAGTCATATATGTTTTTAAAATCAGTAACATCATACCATCTGCCTCACCTAAACCACAATTTACATTGATATAGTTTGTAAGAAAAGCTCCTAACCTCTGAGGTTCGGCATAAAATTCAGAAGGTATCTTTGCTATTCAAACCAGCTGGGTGCATTCGCCATCTAACGTCTGGTAGGAGAACCAATCAAGCACCATAAAAACATCTGTGGCTTCATCTAGGAAAGTCAATTTATAGACCTAAATTATATAATTACTTCTAGAAGGAATATGTAGTTTAGTTAATATGCATAAATAAAAAGTTTGAATAGTGAAAATATCTCAAATGTCTTAAGAACTGAAACATTAAATGCATTCAGACACATGAACGATATTGTGACCAAGGCCATTAATGATTTTATAATGAAGGTCATTGTCAAGATTTTCAATAAACTTGCTTGAACAAAATCACGAAGTTGAGATGACCACTATTTGGTGCATAATATATTGAAGAGTGTGTAAATGTTAATTTTAAAATTAAATTGAAATTCACACCATTTAATGTCTACTGTCATTAATGTTCTCCATCTCATTTCTGCAGATTCATCTACAAAAGAAAACTGAGCATGATGACTTATTAATTAAAAGATCGGTAGCTTAAATTGAATCTTTCAATGTGAAGTATGTTGAAGCAAATAGTGTTATAGAAAAAGAGCTTAAAACACGTTAAAAAATTCAAAACACATCCAGTCAGGTCAATTTGTTGAGATTTTCACTAAAGCTGCTTGATGAAATGTTCTTTAAAAGCGCGAAAAAAGTTTTTGATGTGTGTATAGATATAAGAATAATTTGTTTGTCATATATGTTTTTAAAATCAATAACATCATACCATCTGCCTCACCTATACCACAATTTACATTGATATAGTTTGTAAGAAAAGCTCCTAACCTCTGAGGTTCAGCATAAAATTCAGGAGGTATCTTTGCTATTCAAACCAGCTGGGTGCATTCGCCATCTAACGTCTGGTAGGAGAACCAATCAAGCACCATAACATCTGTGGCTTCATCTAGGAAAGTCAATTTATAGACCTAAATTATATAATTACTTCTAGAAGGAATATGTAGTTTAGTTAATATGCATAAATAAAAAGTTTGAATAGTGAAAATATATGAAATGTCTTAAGAACTGAAACATTAAATGCATTCAGACGCATGAACGATATTGTGACCAAGGCCATTAATGATTTTATAATGAAGGTCATTGTCAAGATTTTCAATAAACTTGCTTGAACAAAATCCCGAAGTTGAGATGACCACTATTTGGTGCCTAATATATTATTAAAGAGTGTGTAAATGTTAATTTTAAAATTAAATTGAAGTTCACTCCATCTAATGTCTACTGGCAGAGGTGTTTGTTCTGTGGATTCATCTACAAAAGAAAACATATCTTTTTTAAAATAAACAGCTAATATATTTTCACCATGTTTGAAGATCTGATAAAAAAATAATAATGTAGCATCGTTTTATTAAAACAAGGGCTGTAGCTCTGCTGCTTAATAAATCTACTTCTGACCTTGTTTTCTCAGTTGAGGGCAATTATAACTCCTGCACACCTCTACATGCTGGTGATCAGATACATAAAGTTTGGAGAGACTAGTCTCTTTTTTTAAGATGTAAAAGAAAAAGAGATGCAAGAAACATTAACAGACTTTGTCAGTTGTGCTGGACTATGATGTCCACAGTTGTGCTAGGTTATTATGTCCACAGTTGTGCTAAGCTATGATGTCCACAGTTGTGCTAGGCTATGATGTCCACAGTTGTGCTAGGCTATGATGTCCACAGTTGTGCTAGGCTATGATATCCACAGTTGTGCTAGGCTATGATGTCCACAGTTGTGCTAGGCTATGATGTCCACAGTTGTGCTAGGCTATGATATCCACAGTTGTGCTAGGCTATGATGTCCACAGTTTTGCTGGGCTTTGATTTCCACAGTTGTGCTAGGCTATGATGTCAACAGTTGTGCTGGGCTATGATGTCCACAGTTGTGCTAGGCTATGATGTCCACAGTTGTGCTGGGCTATGATGTCCACAGTTGTGCTAGGTTATGATGTCCACAGTTGTGCTGGGCTATGATGTCCACAGTTGTGCTAGGTTATGATGTCCACAGTTGTGCTGGGCTATGATGTCCACAGTTGTGCTAGGCTATGATGTCCACAGTTGTGCTGGGCTATGATGTCCACAGTTGTGCTAGGCTATGATGTCCACAGTTGTGCTAGGCTATGATGTCCACAGTTGTGCTGGGCTATGATGTCCACAGTTGTGCTAGGCTATGATGTCTTGTGAGAATAGGACATGCATGTAAAACATTACAAGATGTCGCAATTAAAATACATAAGGCGGAAATTGTTGAATTCCAACGATGACAGTATATATGCACACCTCTTTTGCTGGTCATAATATCCACATCGTTTTTCGAAGGTAGGTCTAACAGTTGAAGAAAACGAAGAGAAGCAAGAAAAACATTAACATTGTCATTTTAATTACTAACGGACAGACTGATGCACAGGCAAATCAGAGATGTCTCTGAATTGATCTGAATTTATCTTCCCTGCAGAGGTATTTTAATTGTCGGGATAAAAGTATAAACAGAAAAGTAAAGACAGAAGAACAAACAAACATTATTTTTCTTGGGGGAGATGGTTTAAAGATAAGCTCTTTATAAGAGTTGGTCATTGATGAGATATGAGGAAAAGAAGAAAAAGAGTACAAAAACAAGACTTTTTAAAAAATGCTGGGGGAATGGAAACTCTCTTGGAGCAGGCCGTCGGGCATGCATGTGTACGTGTGGGTTGGGGTGTGTGAAGAAGGGTGGGCTTTGCAGGTCGTCTAGATGAGATATGTATTTGTGCCATCACTCAAAGCATGTGACACAAAATTGGTCTTGTATAATAAGAATAATATGACATTGATGACCTTGAAGATACAGACCCGTGTTGGGGTCTGCAGGTCATGCTAATAAGATGAGTAAGTTATTTGAATAAGTTACTTTGAACTCCTTCCATGGATGCATGCGTTCTGGTGCAGGCACAACATGTATACTAGAGACATTTAAAAAGTGAATGGCCTTCAGAGAACTTACAATGATGTCTCAAGACTAGGACTTGCGTCCCATGTTCATGGAATTCTGCAGTGTCTGACATCGCGTGAATTATTATCATATAATTAGAGCCATTCTTTAATAGTTTAGAAGAGGGTATGCTGTTATTGAAATCATTTTAACATTGTCAATTGGAGCAATATTAATGTTATTCAAAAACTTTATTCAAGTATAGCAACAACAACAAAAATATTGACATGGGTGCTAGGTTCTGCATGTCATCCTGATGAGATGAGTACATGTGCCAAGTTATTTTGAAATCCTTCTATGGATACAAGAGTTCTGGAGTGGCAACAAAATGGACCTAAATATAGACTTACAGGAAGTGAACGTCCTTCAGTGGCCTTAACCTTAAAGATATTGACATGAGTGTTGGGTTCTGCACATTGTCTTGATCGGATCAGTAAATATGGCAACATATTTTGAAAAATCTCTCCATGCATGCAAGAGTTATTAAGTGGTCATGAAAAGGACCTTAATATAGGAATAAAAGAAGTGAATGACCTTCAGAGTGACCTTGACCTTGAAGATACTGACATGTGGTTGTATTTGGCACATTGTCTTGATGAGATGAATAAATGTGCTACCTTATTCTGACATCATTTCATGGATGCAAAAGTTCCGGAGTGGGCACAAAGTGTGTGTGTGTGTGTGTGTCTATCGTTCAAAGGTTTAACGTCCCTCCACCCTCGATAAGCCATTAGGTATCTCAAAGAGATGGGTACAATAGAGTCTGGACAGTGCTTCTTGTAATTTCTGCGTTGTATCTGTAGTACTGACTGTTGTTACTGTGTTGAGTGCATTGTGTCGCTGCTACTCTATGTAGTTGTCGCTGCTGCGGTGTGGTGGGGGACAACATCCGCTGCAGTGGTTGCTTCAACGAACTACTTGGCTGGTGTAGTTTTGGTAGCCCAGTTTGGGTCTACACCCATCAAAGTATTACCCATGCGCCGCACACACCACCCGATGGCCAGTATACATCTTCTTGACATTGAAGTTGAAGATACGGACATGACTGTTGGGTACTGCACATTGTCTGGATGAGATGAGTAAATGTGCACAATTATTTCAAAACCTCAATACATGCGAGTTATTAAGTAAACCTGATATGCACCTTACTATAGACATATAAGCGAATACCTTCAGGGTGATTTTGTCTTTGAAGATAACATGGGGTTGTCTTGATGAGATAAGAAAATATGCCATGTTATTTTGAAATCCCTCAATATATGCAACAATTATGAAGAGGAGACAAAATCAAAAGTGAATGGCCTGCAGAGTGACCGTGACCTTGAAGATACTGACATGAGATGAACAAATGTGCATAGTTATTTTGCAATCCCTTCATGCATGCACGAGTTGTGAAGAGGGAAAAGAAATGGGCCTGCAGAGTGACCTCCACCTTGAAGATACTGAGAATGGTGTTCAGTTAGGCACATAATGTCTTGATTGGATGAGTAAATGTGCCTAGTTGTTTTGAAATCTATTCATGCATGCAAGAGTTATGAAGTGGACACACAATTCACCTTACTATACACATAAGAAGTGAATGACCTTCAGAGTGACCTTGAAGATACTGACATGGGTATTGGGCAGTCTTGATGATATGATCAATCCCTCCAGGCATGAAGTACTATTAGAGCAGAAGAAAAATAGGCCTTACTATACACATATAAGAAGTGAATGACCTTCAGAGTGACCTTGACCTTGAAGATACTGACATGGGTGTTGGGCTCTGCAGTCTTGATGATATGACCAATCCCTCCAGGCATGAAGTACTATTAGAGTGGAGGAGAAATAGGCCTTACTATAGACATATAAGAAGTGAATGACATTCAGAGTGACCTTGACCTTGAAGATACCGACATGGTAGTTGGACTCTGCACAGTCTTGATGAGATGAGCAATCTCTCCAGGTATGAAGTACTATTAGAGCAGATGAGAAATGGGCTTTACTATAGACATATAGGAACTGAATGCCCTTCAGGGTGACCTTAACATTGAAGATACCGACATGGGTGTCGAGTTCTGCACATTGTCTTGATGAGATTAGTAATACCTCAATGCATGCAGTACAAGACGAGAAATAGGCCTTATATAGACATATAAGAAGTGAACGACCTTCAGAGAACTTAAATAATTTCTCGATAGTAAAACAGCAATTTGTGTCGAGTGTGTGGTAATTATTCACTAGATCTGTAGGACATGGGTATTGGGCTCTGCAGTCTTGATGATATGATCAATCCCTCCAGGCATGAAGTACTATTAGAGCGGAGGAGAAATAGGCCTTACTATACACATATAAGAAGTGAATGACCTTCAGAGTGACCTTGACCTTGAAGATACCGACATGGGTGTTGGGCTCTGCAGTCTTGATGATATCATCAATCCCTCCAGGCATGAAGTACTATTAGAGCGGAGGAGAAATAGGCCTTACTATACACATATAAGAAGTGAATGACCTTAAGGGTGACCTACTGACATGGGTGTTGGGCTCTGCAGTCTTGATATGATCAATCCCTCCAGGCATGAAGTACTATTAGAGTGGAGGAGAAATAGGCCTTACTATAGACATATAAGAAGTGAATGACCTTCAGAGTGACCTTGACCTTGAAGATATTGACATGGGTGTTGGACTCTGCACAGTCTTGATGAGATGAGCAATCTCTCCAGGTATATAGTACTATTAGAGCAGATGAGAAATGGGCTTTACTATAGACATATAGGAACTGAATGCCCTTCAGGGTGACCTTAACATTGAAGATACTGACATGGGTGTAGAGTTCTGCACATTGTCTTGATGAGATAATACCTCAAGGCATGCAGTACAAGACGAGAAATAGGCCTTATATAGACATATAAGAAGTGAACGACCTTCAGAGAACTTACAATAATGTCTCGATAGTAAAACAGCAATTTGTGTCGAGTGTGTGGCAATTATTCACTAGATCTGTAGGACATGGGTATTGGGCTCTGCAGTCTTGATGATATGATCAATCCCTCCAGGCATGAAGTACTATTAGAGCCGACAAGAAATGGGCCTTACTATAGACATATCAGAAGTGAATGGCTTCAGAAATAAACCGAACTGAAGTGGGTTTTAAGGCGCACCAACACATGAAAGGTTATATGGTGCCTAACAGGCATGAACATGCCAGGCTCATCCTCCATGTACATCGAGATAAAATATGGAGAATAGGCCTAGGACCTTCTCACCCTGAACTGCAGAGTGACCTTGACCTTGAAGATACTGACATGGGTGTTGGTTCTGCACAGTCTTGATGAGATGAGCATTCGTTCCATGCATGAAGTAGTATTAGAGCGGACGAGAAATGGACTTTACTATAGACATATAAGAAGTGAATGACCTTCAGACAATAATATCTTGATAGCAAAGAGCAATTTGTGTAGATTGTGTGGTAATTATTCACTAGATCTGTAGGACCCGAGTCACATTTGTAGAATACTGCAGCGTCTGACAACACGTGAATTATTACTACAGGCATTTAAGAAGTGAATGACCTTCACAATGAAGCAAAGATTTTACACATAAAAAGTCACAGAAGGATACTTCATCGAGAAAGGATGGAGTTCATTACTCTATCCAAGAGCTGCTGGGAGCATGATGTAATTAACAAGTTTGTCAATCTAATGCAAAATGTAACTAGAATGACTGGTGTAAAAGAAGGTCAAGGTCAATCATGTTATCATGTAGAAGTTGCATAGATGTATCTGTGGAGCGTAGGAATGACTTAAAACAGACCTAAAGAGAAACCTTAACAGAGGTGTGAGGTACACAAACGGTTTGTTGGTTGTTTAAATGGTGTTCAGAGTCATTTTCAGCATTTTCGGGCAGTGCTTGCTCTTATAAAACAGATTCCACCCCAACCCCTACCCCAATATTTTACATGTTAATGATGTACATAAACTCCATATAATGCTACCATATCAAGGACCCTTTAAATCTTATTAAACGTTAACTATTTTTAAATCATGTAATCTTAAAAAGAAAACAATAAATTTAGTTGAATTGAATAGGTTTTTAAGGTGCACCAACACATGAAAGGTTATATGATGCCTAACAGGAAAGAACATGTCGGGCTCATCCTCCATTTACATTGAGATAAAATATGGATTTTATTGTTTATTGTTTTTCCTGCCACTGCTCTAGTGAACAAAAAATTATAAAATGACCCCTCTGCGTACCCCTCTAACGGGATCTGCAGTGGCCCTATTCTTTGTCCGGGTACCATGAGCGGTCAATAAATTGAAGATTAATTTTATATATGTCATAATAATTTACATTTTGAACACCATTTTTACCTATTTTATCTACACGTGTAGTTCCCACGCTTAGTAATTTTTTTTTATATAATCTAGTTTATAATCTACCCATAATTTCATAACCAGTCTATATACCCATAATTTCATAACCATAATTATATCATGTATAAAATAGTCTTGTTTATAGAAAAACAGCATTTTTTGTATTGATACATTTAACAAACACTAAATATTGCTAAATTTAAATTACAATTTTACTTCTAAGAAAACAAGAGGCACTGCCTGTCGTACAGACGCTCGACTTTCAAGGCCTTGTCTATTACAACAAAATAGAAGAAAACTCAGCATTTTGTTTCAATTTATCATAAGATATGCTGACATTAGAATAATTTTAACATTGTCAGTTGATGCAATAAGAATGCAATTTAACATATTTAAGTCTAGCAACACTAATAAATATTACTAGACATACCTTTTACTAGACATAAAACAGCATTTGTCTGTATTTATAAGAAGTTATGCTATTATTAGAATCAATTTAACATTGTCCATTGTTGCAATAAAAATGCAATTCAACATCTTTTTTTCAAGTCTAGCAACAACACAAATAAATATTACTTGACAGAATTTACAATATTGACTGAAGAAAACTGCATTTTGTTTTCTTTCCATATACATATTAATGCCATTATTGGAATCACTTTAACATGTGTCAATAAATGTTATATAAGTGTAGTGTAGGCAGCATTGTTTCTTCTAGCCTTGCAACAATTGAAATACATATTACCTAGAATGAATTTACAGTATGTCTTTATAGCAAAACAACAATTTGTGTAGAATGTTTGGTAAATAATTCACTAGATCTGTTAGACCTGAGTCACAGGTACGTGGAATACTGCAGTGTCTGACATCGCATGAATTATTACCTATAATTTGAGCCAAGGACATGATGCCCCCGCTATTGGTTCACATTTTAATAAGGCTATTACCTTTCTGACATTAATTGGATACCTGGCCAAGAAATTGTGCCCATATACAATTTGACCAAGTTTAGAGAAGATTGGATAACAATTATCAAAGATAAGTCCTCACAACATTTACGATACGGACACACTGACCGACGCAAGAAAAGATGGACGGACAGGGGTAATACTATATGCCCTTAAACAATTTTTCGAATAGCAGGGGCGTAAAAAGTTATGCTATTATTAGAATAATTTTAACATTTTAAATTGATGCAATAACTATGTTATTCGAAACCTTTATTCTAGCCCAGCAATAACACAAATATTGCAAGACAGAATTTACAACATACGAAAACAATTTGCTGATTGAACTGAATCAGGTTTTAAGGAGCACCAACACATGACAGGTTATATGGCGCTAGGCTCTTCCTCCATTTACATCAAGATAAAACATGGAGAATGGACCTAGATTTTTTTTATCTACAGATCTGCAGGATTGCTGCAAATTCTATAGTAGAATGGAAGATATGCTGGTATTTTAGAATCATTTTAACACTGTCAATTGATGTAGTAAGAATACAAATCAACATATTTAAGTCTAGCAACAACACAAAAATTACTACACATAAAACAGCATTTGCCTGTATTTATAAGAAGTTATGCTACTATTAGAATTATTTTAACATTGTCAATTGTTGCAATAAGAATGCAATTCAACATCTTTATTCAAGTCTAGCAAAAACACAAATAAATGTCACTTGACAGAATTTACAATACAGACTGAAGAAAACTGCATTTTGTTTTCTTTCCATATACATATTAACGCCATTATTGGATACAAATCATATTTCCTAGACTGAACTTACAATATGTCTTTATAGCAAAACAGCAATTTGTGTAGATTGTTTGGTAAATAATTCACTAGATCTGTAAGACCAGAGTCACAGGATTGCGAATACTGCAGTGTCTGACATCGAATGAATTATTACCTATAATTTGAGCCATAGGACATGGATGCCCCCGCTATTGCTTCACATTTTAATAAGGCTATTGCTTTTTTGACATTAATTGGATACCTGGCCAAGACATTGTGCCCATATACAATTTGACCAAGTATAGGGAAGATTGGATAACAATTATCAAAGTTAAGTCCCAACAACATTTACGATACAGACACACTGACGCAAGAATAGATGGACGGACAGGGGTAATACTATATGCCCTCACACAATTCTTCGAATAGCAGGGGCGTAAAAAGTTATGCTATTGTTAGAATAATTTTAACATTTGAAATTGAAGCAATATCTATGTTATTCAAAACCTTTATTCTAGTCCAGCAATAACAAAAATAAATATTGAGATACAGAATGTTCAATACCGACTTCTTAAAAAATGCAATTCAACATCTGATTCAAGTCTAGCAACAATATACTACTCAACATAATTGACAATATTGACTTAAGAAAATTGCATTTTTTTTCATTTATATGTATAAAATATAAATGCATTTAAATCATTTTAACATGTGTCAATAGGGATAAATCTGGGCTAAATCTCAGTGATGTCTTATATTGTGTAAACCAATCAAGACGATGTCCAACATTTTATACCTATACTTTTGTATAGGTACAGTGTAAGTAACTGTTTGTCCGAAATCATAATGACCATTTCAATTTAATTAGAACATACTATCATCGAGACTGAGCCCTATAAATGTTATATGAATGTAGTCCACATTGTTCTAGTGTTGCACATATTTCTTAGATTTACAGTATGTCTTTATGAAACAAAGGCAACTTGTGTAGTGTTTGGTAAATAATTCACTAGATCTGTAAGACCTGAGTCACAGGTATGCGGAACACTGCAGCGTCTGACATCACATGAATTATTACCCATAATTTGAGCCATTGTTTTTATTTATAAAAAGTCCAGCTGTTATTAAAATCATTTTTACAGTTTCAATTCAGGCAATATGAATGTAATTCAAAATGTTTATTCAAGTCTAGCAACAATACAAATAAATACTGCTAGACAGAAATTACAACATATCTGAAGAAAACAGCATTTTTTTGTTGCAATTTACATGAGATGTACTTATATTAGAATCATTTTAACATTGTCAATTGATGCAATATGAATGCAATTCAACATATTTAAGTCTATCAACAACAAAAATAAATATTACTAAACATAATCGGCACAGTTGTTCAAAGATTGGTGAGCTTAATCCTTGGTTAGTGTAAACTTTCAAAATACAGTTTTTCATAAAAATATGTTTTGTACTATTAGACATTTTTAATTTGCATTTCTTCTTTAATAACATAATGCTTTCAAATGCTTAATTTCTGGTAGAAATATTCGTTATTCAGAAATTCAGAGAAATTTGAAATTTTGACTAAACGCTCAGTTAATTTAACCTTTCTTTAAACAACTGGGCCAATATAGTATTTGATTGTATATAAAAGAAGTTATGCTATTGTTAGAATTATTTTAACATTGTCAATTGTTGCAATAACAATCCAATTCAACATCTTTATTCAAGTCTAGCAACAACACAAAATAAATTATTGGATACAAATCATATTTCCTAGACTGAACTTACAATATGTCTTTATAGCAAAACAGCAATCTGTGCAGATTGTTTGGTAAATAATTCACTAGATCTGTAAGACCCGAGTCACAGGATTGCGAATACTGCAGTGTCTGACATCGAATGAATTATTACCTATAATTTGAGCCATAGGACATGGATGCCCCCGCTATTGCTTCACATTTTAATAAGGCTATTGCTTTTCTGACATTAATTGAATACCTGGCCAAGACATTGTGCCCATATACAATTTGACCAAGTTTAGAGAAGATTGGATAACAATTATCAAAGTTAAGTCCGAACAACATTTACGATACAGACACACTGACTGACACAAGAATAGATGGACCGACAGGGGTAATACTATATGCCCTTATACAATTCTTCGAATAGTAGGGGCGTAAAAAGTTATGCTATTAATTATTAGAATAATTTTAACATTTTCAATTGAAGCAATATCTATGCTATTCAAAACATTTATTCTAGTCCAGCAATAACACAAATAAATATAGAGACAGAATTTTCAATACCGACTTCTTAAAAAGAGCGATGAATGCAATTCAACATCTTATTCAAGTCTAGCAACAATATACTACTCAACAGAATTGACAATATTGACTTAAGAAAACTGCATTTTTTTCATTTTATATAATATATATATAGAATATAAATGCATTTATTGGAATCATTTAACATGTGTCGATAGGGATAAATCTGGGCTAAATCTCAGTGATGTCTTATATTGTGTAAACCACTCAAGACAATGTCCGACATAATATACCTATACCTTTTTATAGGTACAATGTAAGTAACTGTTTGTCCGAAATCATTATGACCATTTCAATTTAAGTAGAACATACTATCATCGAGATTGAGCCCTATAAATGATATATGAATGTAGTCCACATTGTTCTAGTGTTGCAACAATGGAAATACATATTTCTTAGATTTACAATATGTTTTAATGAAACAAAGGCAACTTGTGTAGTGTTTGGTAAATAATTCACTAGATCTGTAAGACCTGAGTCACAGGTATGCGGAACACTGCAGAGTCTGACATCACATGAATTATTACTTATAATTTGAGCCATTGTTTTTATTTATAAAAGGTCAAGTTGTTATTAAAATCATTTTTACAGTTTCAATTCATGCAATATGTGTTATTCAAAATCTTTATTCAAGTCTAGCAACAACACAAATAAATACTGCTAGACAGAAAGTACAACATAACTGAAGAAAAGAACATTTTTTTTGTTGCAATTTACTTGAGATGTACCGATATAAGAATCATTTTAACATTATCAATTGATGCGATATGAATGCAGTTCAACATATTTAAGTCTATCAACAACAAAAATAAATATTACTAAACATAATCGGCACAGTTGTTCAAAGATTGGTTAGCTTAATACTTGCTTAGTGTAAACTTTCAAAATACAGTTTTTCATAAAAATATGTTTTGTACTATTAAACATTTTTAATTTGCATTTCTTCTTTAATAACATAATGATTTCAAATACTCAATTTCTGGTAGAAATATTCGTTAATCAGAAATTCAGAGAAATTTGAAATTCAATTAATTTAACCTTTCTTTGAACAAATGGGCCAATATAGCATTTGATTGTATTTAAAAGAAGTTATGATATTATTAGAATTATTTTAACATTGTCAATTGTTGCAATAAGAATCGAATTTAACATCTTTATTCAAGTCTAGCAACAACACAAACAAATATTACTTGACTGAATTGACAATATTGACTAAAGAAAACTGCATTTTGTTTTCTTTCCATGTAAAAATTAATGTCATTATTGGAATCAATTTAACATGTGTCAATAAATGTTATATAAGTGTAGTCAACATTCTTTGTTCTAGTCTTGCAACAATGGAAATACATATTTCCTAGACTGAACTTACAATATGTCTTTATAGTAAAACAGCAACTTGTGTAGTGTTTGGTAAATAATTCACTAGATCTGTAAGACCTGAGTCACAGGTATGCGGAACACTGCAGAGTCTGACATCACATGAATTATTACTTATAAATTGAGCCATTGTTTTTATTTATAAAAGGTCAAGTTGTTATTAAAATCATTTTTACAGTTTCAATTCATGCAATATGTGTTATTCAAAATCTTTATTCAAGTCTAGCAACAACACAAATAAATACTGCTAGACAGAAAGTACAACATAACTGAAGAAAAGAACATTTTTTTTGTTGCAATTTACTCGAGATGTACTGATATAAGAATCATTTTAACATTATCAATTGATGCGATATGAATGCAGTTCAACATATTTAAGTCTATCAACAACAAAAATAAATATTACTAAACATAATCGGCACAGTTGTTCAAAGATTGGTTAGCTTAATACTTGGTTAGTGTAAACTTTCAAAATACAGTTTTTCATAAAAATATGTTTTGTACTATTAAACATTTTTAATTTGCATTTCTTCTTTAATAACATATTGATTTCAAATACTCAATTTCTGGTAGAAATATTCGTAAATCAGAAATTCAGAGAAATTTGAAATTCAATTAATTTAACCTTTCTTTGAACAATGGGCAAATATAGCATTTGATTGTATTTAAAAGAAGTTATGATATTATTAGAATTATTTTAACATTGTCAATTGTTGCAATAAGAATCGACTTTAACATCTTTATTCAAGTCTAGCAACAACACAAACAAATATTACTTGACAGAATTTACAATATTGACTAAAGAAAACTGCATTTTGTTTTCTTTCCATGTAAAAATTAATGTCATTATTGGAATCATTTTAACATGTGTCAATAAATGTTATATAAGTGTAGTCAACATTCTTTGTTCTAGTCTTGCAACAATGGAAATACATATTTCCTAGACTGAACTTACAATATGTCTTTATAGTAAAACAGCAATTTGTGTAGATTGTTTGGTAAATAATTCATTAGATCTGAAGGACCTGAGTGACATGTTTGCGAATACTGCAGTGTCTGACATCGCATGAATTATTACCTATAATTTGAGCCATAGGACATGGATGCCCCACCCTCACTATTGCTTTACATTTTAATGAGGCTATTACCTTTTTGACATTGACTGGATACCTGGCCAAGACACTGTGCCCATATAGAATTTGACCAAGTTTAGAAAAGATTGGATAACCATTATCAAAGTTAAGTCCAGACAACATTTACAAATACGGACACACGGACGGAGACAAGAATAGATGGACGGACATGGGTAATACTATATGCCCTTACACAATTCTTCGAACAGAGGGGCATAAAAAGTTATGCTATTATTAGAATAATTTTAACATTTTAATTGATGCCATATCTATGTTATTCAAAACCTTTATTCTAGTCCAACAATAACACAAATAAATATTGCAAGACAGAATTTACAACATATAAAAACAATTTGCTGATTGAACTGAATTGGGTTTTAAGGAGCTCCAACACATGAAAGGTTGTATTGTGCTAGGTTATTCCTCCATTTACATCAAGATAAAACATGGAGAATGGACCTAGAACTTTTTTATCTGCAGATCTGCAGAATTGCTGCAAATTCTATAGTAGAATGGAAGATATGCTGATATTTCAGAATAATTTTAACATTCTCAATTTATGTAATAAGGATACAATTAAACATATTTAAGTCTAGCAACAACACAAAAATTACTACACATAAAACAGCATTTGCCTATATTTATAAGAAGTTATACTATTATTAAAATCACTTTAACATTGTAAATTGTTGCAATTCAACATCTTTATTAAGTCTAGCAACAACATAAATAAATGTTACTTGACAGAATTTACAATACTGAATGAAGAAAACTGCATTTTATTTTCTTTCCATATACATATTAATGCCATTATTGGATACAAATCATATTTCCTAGACTGAACTTACAATAAGTCTTTATAGCAAAACAACAATTTGTGTAGATTGTTTGGTAAATAATTCAGTAGATCTGTAAGACCCGAGTCACAGGATCGCGAATACTGTAGTCTTACATCGAATGAATTACTTCCTATAATTTGAGCCATAGGACATGGATGCCCCCGCTTTTGCTTCACATTTTAATAAGGCTATTGCTTTTTTGACATTAATTGGATACCTGGCCAAGACATTGTGCCCATATACAATTTGACCAAGTTTAGAGACGATTGGGTAACAATTATCAAAGTTAAATCCGAACAACATTTACGATACAGACACACTCACTGACACAAGAATAGATGGACGGACAGGCGTAATACTATATGCCCTCACACAATTCTTCGAATAGCAGGGCGTAAACAGTTATGCTATTATTAGAATAATTTTAAACATTTTAAATTGAAGCAATATCTATGTTATTCAAAACCTTTATTCTAGTCCAGAAAAAATACAAATAAATATTGAGACAGAATTTTCAATACCGACTTCTTAAAAAGAGCATTGTGTTGAAATATGAATGCAATTCAACATCTTATTCAAGTCTAGCAACAATATACTACTCAACAGAATTGACAATATTGACTTAAGAAAACTGCAGTTTTGTCATTTTATATATATAAAATATAAATGCATTTAAATCATTTTACTATGTGTCAATAGGGATACATCTGGGCTAAATCTCAGTGAAGTCTTATATTGTGTAAACCACTCAAGACGATGTCCGACATATACCTATACTTTTGTATAGGTACAGTGTAAGTAACTGTTTGTCCGAAATCATAATGACTTTCATACATACTATCATCGAGACTGAGCCCTATAAATGTTATATGAATGTAGTCCACATTGTTCTAGTGTTGCAACAATGGAAATACATATTTCTTAAATTTACAATATGTCTTTATGAAACAAAGGCAACTTGTTTAGTTTTTGGTAAATAATTCACTAGATCTGTAAGACCTGAGTCACAGGTATGCGGAACACTGCAGCGTCTGACATCACATGAATTATTACCTATAATTTGAGCCATTGTTTTTATTTATAAAAAGTCAAGCTGTTATTAAAATCATTTTTACAGTTTCAATTCATGCAATATGAATGTTTTTAAAATCTTTATTCAAGTCTAGCAACAATACAAATAAATACTGCTAGACAGAATTTACAACATAACTGAAGAAAACAGCATTTTTTGTTGCAATTTATATGAGATAACCTTATAATAGGATCCTTTTAACATTGTCAATTGATGTAATATGAATACAGTTCAACATATTTAAGTCTATCAACAACACAAATAAATATTACTAGACATAATATAGCATTTGATTGTATTTAAAAGAAGTTATGCTATTATTAGAATTATTTTAACATTGTGAAATGTTGCAATAAGAATGCAATTCAACATCTTTATTCAAGTTTAGCAACAACACGAATATTACAATATTGACTGAAGAAAACAGCATTTTGTTTTCATTTTATATAAAAAATAATTCCATTATTGAAATCATTTTAACATGTGTCAATAAATGCTATCATAGGAATGTAGTTCTAGTCTTGCAACAATGGCAATACATATTTCCTAGACTGAACTAAAAATAAAGTCTTTATAGCAAAACAGCAATTTGTGTAGATTGTTTGGTAAATAATTTACTAGATCTGTAAGACCTGAGTCACAGGTTCGTGGAATACTGCAGCGTCTGACATCACGTGAATTATTACCTATAATTTCAGCCATTGTTTGATAATTTAGACAGTGTATGCTGCTAACTGAATCATTTTACTACTGAATATGAGCATAATTGCTACCATTGCAATATGAATGTTTTAAAAATCTTTATTTAAATCTAACAATGACACAAATATGTTGAAATACAAAATTTACAATAATGCGGTAAGAAAACAGCATTTCTTTGTATATATAAATATAAGTGTTGCCCATTAAAGAAATCATTTTTACATTTTCAATGAATGCAAGGAGAATGCTATTCATAATCCTTACACTAGTCTAGCAATGCAAGGTGTATTGCTTTGAAATGATTACAATAGTGAGATCAGATTTATAAGATTTTTTGTTTTATTGGAACATTTTAACATTGTCAACCGATTCCTTATGGGTGTAATTCAACATTCCAGTCTAACAACAACACAAATAAATACTGCTAGACAGAATTTACAGTATTGCCTTAAGAAAACTACAAATTTGTTTTTATTTATAATTTATACTGTTACTGGAAGCAGTTTTACTTTTTTAATTGGTCCAATATGAATGTAATTCTATATTTTGTTCAAGTCAAGCAATCAAAAAAATAATTTTACTAGACAAAATTAACATCTAACTTGAAACTAGAATTGTGTCCATAAAACACGGATGCCCCCACTACTGCTTCACATATTATTAAGGAAATTGTTTTTCGAACAACAGTAATTGCGTGAAATTTTACTA
This sequence comes from Cyrtodaria siliqua, assembly GCA_037043455.1. Lineage (NCBI taxonomy): Eukaryota > Metazoa > Mollusca > Bivalvia > Adapedonta > Hiatellidae > Cyrtodaria > Cyrtodaria siliqua. Next base: position 118,277 of record JAWPHD010006318.1, on the reverse strand, counting down.
TTCGACAACTTTAATTTCATGAAGGTGTACTATTCCAAGGGGCATAACTCAGGAATTACTAAGGCGATGGGGCCAATTAATGAACTTGGCCGAGACATTGTGCCCATATACAAATTGACTTAGTAACATTTTTGGTACGAATGCACGGACAGGGGTAACACTATATATGCCTTTTATATGCATAAAAAACTTCAGAAATCACAGCATTGTTTTTCAAGAAGATATATTGTTAATGGAATCATTTAAACATTTTTCAAAACACAAAATTCTAGGCTACAATGGAAAATGTATAGCTAGGACACATTTACAATATTGAGATAAAAAAACAGCATTTTCTGTATACATATGAAGTTATGCTGTTATTGGAGCATTTTAACATTTTCAATTGATTCAATATATATATCTTTATTTAAAGCAGCTATCCAGCCAAATTAGCCAAATTTTACAACATATATACACCGTTTCTAAACCTATTGATTACAAGGTATCTATATTACATATTTTGAGAATCCAAAATCTATAGACACAATATAAATGGCTTTAACCATCCACGCCAAATCCCAAAACTTGAGCGTTGAATTAAGAGTTACCAACTCATAATTCGTATATGGCATAATCAATCACGGGTATTTAAACAAGAGGTCAATGACCTTGAAGCTCTACTGATTGATTTTGATTTCAGGAAGTAGTCGCTACAGACTTGTTTTTTGAAAATCTATTTTTAACCGTGGCGGCCATCTTGAATTTCAGGCCGACCTGAAATTTTGCTAAGATCAATAAGACATTAAGAGCAACATTCCTGTAAAGTTTCATGAAAATCCGTCAGGTAGTTTCAAAGAAGTAGTCGCTACAAGTTTTCATTATATAACTCTATGTAAACAAAGCAGCCATGTTTAAGGTCAAATCAAAACGATTTTCGACAAGGACCAACATCATGTCATACTGATCATTTTAGAAAAAGTCCCATATCAATATCTCTTATTGTTTTGAAGAAGTAGTCGCTACAAATTTATTTATTTTAAATCTATTTTTAGCTGTGGCGGCCATCTTGAATTTCCGGCCGACCTGAAATTTTTCTAGGATCAACTAGACATCAAGAGCAACATTCCTGTGAAGTTTCATGAACATCCGTCAAGTAGTTTCAGAGGAGTAGTCGCTACAAGTTTTTACTATATAACTCTATGTAACCAAAGATGGCCACTGGCAGCCATGTTTAACGTCGAATCAAAATAATTTTCCACAAGGATCTACATCATGTCATGCTGATCATTTTAGAAAAAGTCCCATATCAATATCACTTATAGTTTTCAAGAAGTAGTCGCTACAAACTTATTTTTTAAAAATCTATTTTTAGCTGTGACGGCCATCTTGAATTTCCGGCCGACCTGAAATTTTGAAAGGATCAATTAGACATCAAGAGCAACATTCCTGTAAAGTTTCATGACAATCCGCCAAGTAGTTTCAGAGGAGTAGTCGCTACAAGTTTTTACTATATAACTCTATGTAAACAAAGATGGCCGCTGGCAGCCATGTTTAACGTTGAATCAAAACGATTTTTGACTAGGATCAACATCATGTAATGCTGATCATTTTAGAAAAGGTCCCATATCAATATCACTTATAGTTTTCAAGAAGTAGTCGCTACAAACTTATTTTTTAAAAATCTATTTTTAGCTGTGACGGCCATCTTGAATTTCCGGCCGACCTGAAATTTTGATAGGATCAATTAGACATCAAGAGCAACATTCCTGTAAAGTTTCATGACAATCCGCCAAGTAGTTTCAGAGAAGTAGTCGCTACAAGTTTTTACTATATAACTCTATGTAAACAAAGATGGCCGCTGGCAGCCATGTTTAACGTTGAATCAAAACGATTTTTGACTAGGATCAACATCATGTCATGCTGATCATTTTAGAAAAAGTCCCATATCAATATCACTTATAGTTTTCAAGAAGAAGTCGCTACAAACTTGTATTTTAAAACTCTATTTTTAGCTTTGGCGGCCATCTTGGATTTCACATCAACATGAATTTTTGCTAGGATCAACTAGACTTTATGGGCAACATTTCTGTAAAGTTTCATGAATATCCATCCAGTAGTTTCAGCTGTGAAGTCGCTACAAATAAAAGTTTACGGACAGACAGACGGACAGACGGACAGACGGACGGACGGACGACGGACACCGCACCACGGCATAAGCTCCGCTGATCTCTGATCAGTTGAGCTAAAAAACCAGTGAAAAATTCTATACTTTTAATCGGCAAATATACATTAGTATATGACCTGAACACCTGGATAGTTTTGATAAACGGTTTTGTAGTGTAATTTTGCCGTTATCTGGCGGATTAGTTTCTTTAAGTCTAGCAATTACACAAATAAATATTGATAGACAGAATTTACAAAAACAACATTTTTTTATTTAATTTATAAGAACTTTTGCTGCTATTGGATTCACATTTTCAACTAATATTAATATGAATATATAATTTAACATCTTTATTCAAGTCTAGTAACTACACAAATCAATATTACTAGACAGAATTTACAATTATAGTGAGTTAAGTTTTAATTCATATCTTAAGCTGCTATTGGAATAATTTTAACATTGTCAATAGATTTAATTTGAAGGTAACTCAATATCTTAATTCTAGTCTAGCAAATCAATACGGCTACTCCTCCTGAACATCTCAACAGTTTTTGATGTAGTAGGAAATATCAGTATGAAGTCTAGTTATCATTTCGTCATGCTGTTCCGGTCTATTAACTTTTCGCAGAATTATGGGCTCGTTTCAGCTGATAGCTTTCGGAGGTGGCATTCGTTTAATTTATAATACATGTTATTCTTGATATTTATTCAAGTCTAGCAATGACTTCAGTGCCCTAGATAGCATTTGCAACTGTAATGGTATATTTCACTCAAATTGAAAATAATTCAAAATAATCAATAACTCGAAAAAACAAACAACAGCTGTCAGATGACAGTGTGCTCGACTTTCAAGCCCTTGTCTATTTATTGGAAAAATAAGTTGAAAGGGGCATAATTCTACAGAGTTATGAAACTTGTCTGTACAAAATGAAAGTCAATACATGTATAAAGTTTTATTGAGTTTTATCGTTTTCTGAAATGTGAGATTACCGTAAAAGGTTAACAGATACCGACATTGAAGCAAGTAGAATAAAAAATGTGTGTGTATCTGGAACAAATGTCTGGAAAATTATTTGGGTAACTGACTATATTCAACTCAACCTGCTACATATATATAACGGGACTGTTCTTTCTTTGAATTAAGACCATTCCATTTATGTGACAAAGGTTGTTTTGGGGAAATGACTGATCAGCAGCCAGACATTGTAAACCCTGATCAGCCTGCAGGTTAACTGAGTGAAGTATGTGGATACACTGCTTATCTGGGGCACTGATGACAAGTGTATTGCTAAACAGAATTTACAATATTGACCTAGAAAACAGTATTTATTTTATTTATAACAAGGTATGATGCTAATTTTAACATTGTCAATGGATGCAATATGAACATGCTATTCAAAATCTGTATTTTATAAGAACAACTAAAACAAGACCCCAAAGAGGACCTGTATAAATCTACTAGTTTAGGGCTGTATAGTGTCCAAAAGGTTCTAATGATAAACATTTGACACATTTGGTGGTAAATATAAGCTCATCCGGCTGAATCGCCTGGCTTTCAGCCATAATAAGAGCTAATAAATATTAGTTAAAATAAATGTGATTAAAACACTAAAAAGTACATATCATAGTTTATCTAAAAGATTAATCAGTTCTATCCTTTGGGTACCTTTCACCGGTGGGTATTGATCGCCGGTGTAATCCGAAATATCTGAATTCGCGCTGTTACTTCCGCTGTTCTTTGTTTACAAATGGTGCGTGTCAACTGTCAACTTGCCAAAGTGTAGTGAAATAAACTTTTTACGTGTAAGGTCCATTTTATTTTCATTTTAATTCATAAAACTTGGTATTCTGGAGAATTTTAATCATCACATTTAATACTTCCATTTAAAAACATCGAAAAACCCTGCAAAGCAAAGTGCGTCTGCTATATAGAAAGCAAACCAATAATTTCATATGACGTCATGGACATATACGCTTTTTCTCAGAATATCTGGTGACCTTATCTCCTTAAATGGTAAATGGAATGTACTTGGTAAAACTTATTGCTATTTTAAAAATAAAAAATCTGATTATTTTTTGTATTTCTGTATTCCAGTTTCCCACCATTGGAATAGTGTCTGAGAAGAGATAGTATAATTTTCTGTGCCCTCACTGTGGCATTTAAAACAGAAAGATAGAAAGATCTTATTGTGGACATATTTTATGTTGTTGTTGTTTTTTTGTTTTTTTGAAATAGTAATGGTGATCAAATCAATCCAAATCTCAAAATACAAAACAAACATCTTCCATTTATTAAAGTGTTGTTGCTCTTTTGTTTTTACCATATTGGCGAGAAGTTTTGTCTAGTATGCTATTAATTTCAGCAGCAAAGGCAATATTGTACCATTACACCGGCGATCGGTACCCAAGCGAAACAAATATGGCGGCTGTACTTCCTTAACTAACAACACTTTTACGTGTGGTAAACTGATATCTATTGGCAGAAAAAGTTTTTATAATTAAGTGAAATGTTTTTTTAGTCAGATAAAGAATAATAAGATACCTAATCACAGACTTATACATTTCTTTTAATTAGTTTGCTATTAACTACCACGGCGATCGGTACCCCCAGGATATATATATATATATATATATATATATATAAAGAACTTGCAATATCTCTTAAAGGGTCCATCAGGATTTGGGGGCTTAATATACCGAAATTATAAACAGTTGTCACGTTGAATACCTCTGCCTAATCTAGCCGCGATGCTCGCATTGCAATACTTTACAAATTTGTTACCGCTACTTAGTTTAGAATCACTAACCCTCGGGCATAACCGTAGTTAGGAAATACCTTCTTCAGGTTTTTTATTTGTTCAGTGTAATTTCTTTTGGCTTTTTTATTTCATTTTAATCAATTTAATTCAGAAATAATGTTTTAAACGATTCTGAAAAACTACCAATCCTGATGAAATTCCTTTATATTACATGATATTGATGCACATTTATAATTCATAGAAAAAAAAAATTGTTATGGTTATGAAATTGTTCTTAGAAAACAGGGACACATTATACATCTGTTGGAAGCTACATTTATGTTATTTATATGCCACTGTCACCAAGCCATGAAAATTGATTACATCATCAACAACATTCTTAATCACAAAGGGTTTAATGTTCACGTTGGCTACGAGTTTACGTTAGCATTAGAAACATTTTTACTGTCAAAACCATATTTATTATACAGAAATGTGCACATACCCTGCATATTAATATTTACAAATTTAAAGTAAGCAATTTTGTAAAATGTGGGTATTCTTGCTTATAAAATCATGTGGAGTTGTACAACATGGGCTTTGGAAAGTGAACAAGTCCACACTCTACTTTGCCTTTGGTGAAAGAACTAGAAATCCAAGTGCAGACATAATGCTGTTTCATTGAGGGAATTCTCCTCTTGGCACAATGCCAGGTAGACTATAATCCTTAGAATTGCACCACTGCGAGGCTCTGATGGGGGCTATAGAACTTGAGTAACCAATGCGAGCAGCATTGTTAGGGACTTGCATAATGGCAGAGAGACTATTATATTTAGAGCTACACAGAGAACTAGAAACCTTAGTCAACACAAGGTCTGCAGAGGAATCACCTTATGTGGAATTACCAGGGAGTACAAAGTATTAGAGGTTCCTGGTGCTACCCTTATCAGGGCGTACAAAGTATTAGAGGTTCCTGGTGCTACCCTTAACAATAAATATGGAAACTGGCCAATATTAAAAAATAAAATATTACGATAAATTTCCTTGGATCACCACAGAAATTAAAGTTTTAATGAAAAAGCCAGACAGGCTATACAAGAAAAAGAAGAAATCAGCAGACAAGAAGCATACTATTAAATTTAAAACCACCAAGCATCTATTTCAAAAACAAAACCAAGCATCTATTTCAAAAAAACAAAGGCATATTGGTCATACACAGGAGGAGACAATCATTCTGAAACCAGAAGGCCCAAACACCAGAAGAATCAAACAAAGGAACCTCAATCATATGGTTTTTGGACATACATTAAACACAAAAAGGCATACAACAGCAACATCACAGCACTTAAAGATAATGTAAAACTAGCTTCCTAAATTGACCATTTAAATTCATCTTAGAGGAATCCACAATGTTTTTGAAAAGCTCAGGAGATTTCTCTACTGACATCAACAGAAATGAAGTGCAGAAACTTCTAAACAGCTTCAATTCATACAAAGCAGCTAGTACTGACAATGAAAAACCTACAGCAGATCTCATCTATACAGACTATCATCTTCAGACAGACGCGAGTTCCCAGATACATAGAGAACAGCTCTTATGACACCAGCCTTTAAAAAAGGACAGAAGTACCAGGTAGAGAACTATAGGCCCATCTCTCTGATATGTGTGTGCTACAAAATCCACAAACACATTGCAATCAGCCACATCCTCTTCTTGTAGCATGGTCGGTGACATTTCCTTTGATGAATGCAGAGCATTAAATTGTTTAATTTAGGGTAACTAAAGGGGCGTGGCTATACCGTACTACAACTACCAGATATTGGAATTTAGAGTATGGTCACTTTGACATCAGTGTTACTAAGTACAGCATGCTCCCAAAAATGGTGACTGCATCATCTCGGTGTTTAAATACGCCAACTCGCTGAGACCAGACTCTATCTATTACTTGTTGCAGCATGACTTGTACGGCAGATCATGTAAAACACAGCTGCTGAAATTCACAGACGACATAACAGCAAACAGGGCCATCGATCTGCCGATTTTGCGTCCCCACTCCAAAAAGTATGTTTCCCCCATCCTTAGCATTACCAGAAAGAAAAACGACATCATCCACGACTATGTTCTACCCAAGCAAGTCCTGCAGCATGTGACTTCAGCACAATATTTAGGATTAGGATGCACATTCGACATTTGTATAGACTTATCGACCATCAGATTCCAGTCATATGAAACCGCAACATCAGATCTGTCCAAGTCAAGGCCCAAGCAGACCAGATGCATACAAGTTCGAGATGGTACAAAGGCTGACAATGCACCTGGTCATCAATCGCTACGGTGATAGATCAAGCATCGTTGAGATGATACAAGACAAACTGGCAGAGCCTGGAAAATCGCAGACAGGTTTTATGCTTGACTGATCATGATGTACAAGATCAACAATCAGCTAGAAGCAATTAAAAAAAATAGATAGGTTCCATGCCGCTGTCTCACCAGAAATATGAAAATCCTTTCAATTCCCAACATCTTGCTATGATTTATGAAAGTGGTCATTCTTTTCCCCTACAATCAAAGATTGAAACAGCCGTCCATTAGATAAAGTCTCAGTTGGGTTGCTAGAGTTCAAACTCTCTTTCTAAAGCTATTAAAACATCTTTATTTTTATCTAAAAGATACCTGTAAACACAGCTTACACACAGCACTCAATATGGACTGGGACGCCGACGTGATTACATAAGCTCCATTATTCTTCTTTGAATAGTCGAGATAAAAGTTTTTTTGTTATGAAAATGTGTCTCTTCAAGTGTTTTTTTTAATAATGACAGGGAAACATGGCCTATGTCTGCTTTCGAAGCACTGGAAAAAAAAAACCTTAAACATTTGCATTTATCTTGAAGTTTTTTACTTACTTGAAAAGCAACCAGTCAACTTTCATCAAACCTGAACAACACTACACAACCAGCTTCAGGTCTCCCCGACTATAATCATCCAGCAGACTGTATCAGTGATGGTGGAATCCATGTAGGGTATCCGGGTACCTGTTGTAAAGAAAGATTACAGAATATACTTATTCTGACAATATTGAAAGTATCTTCATTGATAAGGAAGGGAGACAATTCTATATTTTCATGAGCATGGATGAAGATATTTCATTACAACTTGTCAAAAGAAACTTTTGTGCTAAAAGGTGACAATGTAGAAGTCCAGGAGTGGCACTATCTAGAAAAAACATTACTTGTACTTCAAAGCATGAATTTGTTCTCACTTGTCTATATAACACAAAAGGCTTACATTTTCTTAACAAGACCTCGGTCTGAGGGTGTCTCGCCCAATGCGGCAAACCGCCTATGAAATATTTTATTTTATCACATAACTTACGGTGTGGGAGTGAAACAACACCATTCTACATTTTCGATACACCGGTACACTAGTTATATAAGTATGCAAATGAGCCTACTATGCACTGTTAAAAAAATTCAATAATGACTATGATCCAATTTGATATTTGAGTTATATGGTATAAAATATCAATAGAATCTAACATTCGTTCTCATTCATTACTGAATTTATTAAGCTCGTTAGCAAAAATGATATAATGCTCTACCAACTCGTTTAATAAATTCAATAATGAATGAATTGAATTGAATGTTGTTTAATGGCTCATCAACACAGTATAGGTTATTTAGAGCCGCCACAGAGAGAGGGGAAGGATACATAGGAATCCAGAAACCGTGCCCTACTCTTATTATCGAAAAGATTCCTATGGTTCTTTAACATGCTCGGAGGATAGACCGATACATAGGACCGCCCGGTTTACATCCCCATACGACGGAGGAGGCTACGGGAAAGTATCTTGCCCAAGAACACACCGATGAAACTCAGTGGCACCATGGCGGATTGAACCCGGGGCCTCCAGTTACAGAAATATGACCTTAGGTAACTTAACCTCAGAATTTCAATGCATTAAACCCTATCACTGTATTAACTTGCTGTTAAGGATTATGATATAATATTCTGCTGTTTTATTGTTAGAAATTTCCGTGTTAAAATTATTATTTTTAAATAATCTTTAACAGTTACTGTGCTGTGGAATTGACTTTTAAAAAAAAAATCCACACACAGATCCCACCAATCACAGACATATTAATAATTTGTTATTAGGTCTGTGCACCAATGCTAAAAAAAAGCACAGCATTATTATTGATTTAAACAAAATAAAAACCTCTCTTAAAACTTCATAGCTAATGCACAAAACAATTCCATTAACAGGGAATGAAAGATGCTTAATTTTGTTTAAAATATCTTAAATGATAATAATAAAGAGATGAATAACATTAGAGCAGAAAGCCAGTAAGTGCTTATACAAAAACAAATTACACTCAAATTTTAAGTACAAAAACCAAAAAGTGATCTTACATGTTTTTTGCGTTCAAGTTTTCAATGCAAAAATCTTGTGTTTTTTTACTTTCAATGTAATGTTTTTAATTAAAAATAATTAGACATATAAACTGTTATGTCTAAAGTATAACTGTATTTTTAACTTAAGTATGAAAACTTAACCCTTAATAATATCAATCTAAAACTTTTAACAGTTTTTAATCTCTCCTGAAAAGTAGCAATAATGCACATACATCGTTTTTGCGTTCAACAGACGTAATATGTCTTTGATACTTGGTCATATGTATGTTGGCATTGGTGGATGACAAAAAATACCTATCATCTTGAGGCAAAATGTAGCATTTTTAACTAAATCAAGGGCTATTAACTCCGCTGTTACTGGTCCGATCTCGCTGGTTTTTGAACTTGTCCGATCTTCCCTTGACATTAACAATCTGGTAAAGTTTTGTAAAGATCGGATGAAAAATGAAGGCCCTATCGTCTTAACGAGGCAAAATATAGCATTTTGAACTAAATCAAGAGCCATTACTCCGCTGTTAGTGGTCCGATCTGGTTGGTTTTCAAATTCATAATTTTTCATTGCAGAGATGCTGAGATTTTATCTGATTTTCAGTAGGTGATAAAATGTGTGTTACTCGGTTTTTATCCTTAGGTTCTATAGTAAAATAAAAATCTTTGGCAGAGTAAACACAGATAATTTTCAAGATTTTGATTTTGAAAGGTACATATATTGAATAAATGTGCATGAATGTTCATGAAATATGCAGGGTTTTAAAATAATCACACTGTAGACACCTTAGTTTTAACAGTAAACTTGGTTGAACATCAAGGATAAAGACCGAGTTTATCACCTACCAGAATGTATTATGCAGGTCTTTTTTCTGATCACTGATTGGTCAGTTGTTTTGATGATGCTCTATCAAAATTATGAATTTATCCGAGCTTTTATTGACATTAACAATCTGGTAAAGTTTGGTAAAGTTCGGATGAAAAATGAAGGCCCTATCGTCTTAACGATGCAAAAAATAGCATTTTTAACTAATAAAGGATCATAACTCCGCTGTTACTGGTCCGATCTAGCTGGTTTTCAAACTTGTCAGAGCTTTTATCGACATTAACAATCTGGTAAAGTTTGGTAAAGATCAGATAAAAAATGAAGGCTCTATCATCTTAACGAGGCAAAAGTTAACGACGGACGGACAATGGACAACTTGGCATCCTATAAGCTCTGCTGGCCTTCTTCGGCCAGCAGAGCTAAATATCGTTCATCTAAGGATCATTCATGTGAAGTTTGGTCAAAATTGGCCAAGCAGTTTCCGAGGAGATGTCGTTTGAAGCAAAAGTTAACGATGGAGGACGAAGAGTGATCTAAAAATCTGGGAGTGGCTCAAAATAAGTCTGTCCCAAAAGTGAATCTCATAATGCCTTCTGTAAGCTATTCTGAAAATTTGAGGTCATTGGTGTAACTGTTCAACCTTGGCAGAGCAGTCTACGTATTTCCTCCAATAGTAGCGCCCGGCGCTATGCAAAGTGTGAAGAGGAAGCTACTATTATGGTTCAAATGTTCAATCTATATCACCTCCTTTCCCCAACTGTTTCTTTATAGAATTACTGTATGATCTTTTACGGTGACACCGGTATTGACTAAACCTAAACCCGACAATATACTGAGTATATCACTGTCATCACTCTGCATCTGCATGATACAACATGCGGCGAACGTGACGATTACAACACAGGTTGGTTGCGTATGAATTAAATAAATAATAAAATATAAACGAAATAATTAATGGAAAGAAAGGAGATAAATAAAAGCGGTAATTTGTATTGATGATGATAGCGCTTTAAGGTTTATGTCATAGACCATACTGGTGTCGTGGTAAAAAACTCCCGTAATCAAATCCATTAGCGGAAAAGATGAAAAAAAACTGTTTTTTTTAGGAACTTTTGGATTTTTTAAGAAGGTAAAGTTACTTAAAATAGGTGGGGGCGCTTCTGTTAGGGAAGGCGCTACTAATAGAGGAAATACGGTATGTAAAACATGCGACCCCTGGGGCCTGGCCAAATTTGACCCTGTGTTGGCATTTGAACAAACTTGGTAGAATAACATAAGTTTATGGTACATACAAAGTATTAGACCTCTACCCAGTGGGCACACGACGTTGATTCAACGTTGAGATGTGGTTGGATTTTGGTCACGACGTCGATCAACGTTACTTCAACGTTGAATCAACGTTGCCCTATTCGACCTTCAACCTTGTATGGGTATGAGTACTGACGTTGTATCAACGTTGGTTCAACGTTACCGTTCTCAACGTTAGTCTCTATCATCCAGACACACTCAAGCTGACTGCGAGCACTAGCGAGCGTCTGGACTCACTGTTCTTAAAAAAAATTGACCGATAGATGGCGCCAACCGTCAAAACTGACTGCGACGTGACGTCATTTTGATTGCAACATCAAAGTGCACGTTGAATTACGCGCAACATTAGTTCCAATGGGATGTGTGTACGTACATGATATAATCTTAAAAAAATGATGTTTAAAATTTATTTTTTAGCATTAATCGTGATCCGCTAACTATGTTTGGAGTAATTTTATTACACAACATTGCGCGTAACGTCACATATTTTTTGACGCCGTCGTGACGTAAGGGGTGATTCCCACGGATTTCCATAACAAACTGAAGTTGACCAATCAGAGGCCGGTGATTTTTTTCTGTCCACACCTCGTTTTGATGTCAACATTTTTAAAGAAGCTTTACTCCAGACCATCGTTTGGACTTCTTTGAGATAAGTCTCGCGAGAGGTCTGGATGATCGAGACTATCTCAACGTTGGAACATCGTTAGAATTGTAACTTTGTATAGACGTTGATAAAAGGTTGACCTTTCAACATTGTGGATATATATATTATCAATCATATAATTACTAATGACGAGGTGTAGGTAAATGAACGATGTGATAGATAACACCATTAATCATTGCAGAATTATATACTGTACTCCTTAAATTTCCTCTTTAATTACATATATATTGACGAATTGCATCTGCGGAATTTGTTTTGCAAGTATTCATTTTGCAAGTAAAAAAATGTTGTTTTATTGCAAAGGCAGCGTAACCCGTCAAACGTTTATCCTAATTATTCAAAGTCGGAAGTTTATAACAGATGTTACCTCCCCTGGATATTGGCTAGGAGGCCACTAACGGAAATGCTGACCCAGCCAATCAAATGCAGGCATATAAAATTTCACACGGAAAACTGAGATTGTGTCTTGTTTACAAAGAAATGTGTGTATAAAATCGTTTTAGTACAGTTATTTCAATATTCCAAAAGCGTCGGTGATCAAGTTCGAAGTGGTAAGTCAGTGTTAAAGTTTGTGTAAAATATTTGTGAACAATAACAAATTTCGTACTCGTTGGAATGGGCCCATCTTTTTTGAAGTTTTTCTATTCTTTTTTCAAAAAATATTCTCCAACGACCAGTCTCTTAAGGATAATGTTTTTTCCGAACCACCCCCCCCCCCCCCCCCCCCCCCCCACACACCCCACAACACACACCATAATCCGAGCATTCTCTGACCCTACCTGCCCTTTTTACGATTTTGATATTTCATCTGCCTAAAAAGCCACACACAAAAAGATAAAAAAAGAAGGCTTTTAGGGTCAAAGAATGCTTGGATTAAAAATTACAGTGAGATCTTGCATTCAATGTGTGTGGCTCTCTCTGCACACAGTGCCGAAAGCTTTACATTCCGTCCAAAAGATAGCTCATACTTTTGCTGATGGGGTCATTGTCGTACTGAGTACTACAGAAAGGCAACCGGGTTACATTTATGTATACAGAAATGTACCCGAAAATTAACGAAATCCAGAAAGGCCCTCAAATTAACATAAATGTACCCGAGACAAAATCTCGCGAGAGTACAATGTCGTAAAATGCATCAGTAACGCGTTAGTAACGCGTTCTGTAACGCGTTCTGTTACTTCACGGAAATGAAACTTTCATTAACGATTAACTTTTTTAAAAGTTTAGCTTACATATTTATAATGTATTTAATGGCGCCAATTTATATTTTGAAAAACAATATTTTTGATATCCCTTTTTTGATGATTTGATTATCAGAATTCTCAATGCAAATTTGGCGCCCAAATTTGCGTGTGTGTGTGTGTGTGTGTTTTTCCGGTGGGGGCTTAGGAAATAAAAGTACAGGGATTCCTTCATTAAACTATTCTTGAATGACGAGCTGTGTATTTGTTTACTTTTTTGCGTGGGGTTTGATGATTTACAACTTCCGGTTTTATGACAATACGTTTTAGATTTTATTACTAACTACGGCAGCCTAAATATGTTTTTAAGAACAATAGTGCAATAGTTAATGATAAACAATATTGTTTAAGTAGTTGTTTATCAAGTTCTAAATTGTTTCAATTCCGCCAATGAGATCTTGTTTGTCCGGGTACGTTTCTGTACATTTGGGGACCGTTCTGGATTCAAAGATTTTCGGGTACGTTTCTGTATACATAGATGTACCCCGGGTACCTTTCTGTAGTACACGGAACGACAATGACCTCATCAGCCATACATTCGCAGTACCTAAAGTCCTGAGTCAAGTGACAGCAAACAAACAATCGTTAATTCTGGCCCCAGCTATTTTTATATCCATCTTGATTGGAGCTTGAACTAGCGCTTCTAGTAGCTATAGTGCTTAAATTGTATAACCATTTAAACATTTTTGTACATAATGCGCAGGATTGAAAGGGTGGGTTATCAATCTGTTTTTAAAAGCAGCCATTACCCAACTGGAAGCTGAAGTATGAAAACATGTGGAAAGAGTAAAATACTAAGGAATCAAATGATTGTTCTCTTAAAGGTCTTTATTCTCTTTCGGGACGATGTCGAATGGATTGATGGCGAAAATCAATATGAATGGAAATTTCCCTTCAAGAACACAAGTCTCTGCAAACTTATAATTGGTAAGGTATTAAAGCTAGCTCTGTAGAGGGCAACATGTACAGTATGGCTCACGCGAAGCACACACTTTACTCGATTCGCCGAGTTTGGCCCTATCGAGTGCCGAGCGAATCTACACCAAGTCAGTGTTTGGATTTGGCGAATCCATGTGGCGAAAGTACACAGAGTCACTCGGGGTGATCACACTCTGAGTCACTCCGCATAGAATCCAATTAACCATGAGTGCACACCTTTGGCGATTTATTTTTGGGAACAAATCTAAATTTTCAACTTCACTTGTCCGACATCGCGCTTGAAAAAGAATCAGTCGGCAGAAAAATACAAACGCTGAGTGCATCTTTTCCGTGCAAAGTTGACATGACTGATAAATATAATGAATACATAAAAGTCATTTCGAAAAAATATGGATTTCAAACTTTTAATGCGTTTAATCAAAAAAAAAATCCATTTCTGTTGTCAAAAAATCAGTTCTCTTGCGACCAACATAAATAATTTGGATACCCATAATCCCTAGCGATGTAGGTACCTTTTAGAAAGGCAGAACTAAGAACGGGTTTAATGACCCGGAATTCTTTACAATTTGTTTGATTATTTTTACTGAAAAACTCATCGATATAATAATAATCAACAGCAGAATCGTAAATCATTTTACAAACACCGATTAAATAAAAATTGTAATTTCCAGTATAGTAATTACTAATTGTATTTCATGTTCAGTCGCCGCGAAGCCGGTAATAGGAACCGCCATATAATTATCGTGACATTATCCGGGCATTTGAATTTTCAAAAAAAAAAAAAAATTGTCTTTTGCCTTTTTTAAAAGTTATTGAAAAATTATGCATTAGAATAACTGCAGTAATAAAATGTTGCACCTTTTACCTGTGCAGTTTCGACGCGGCGAACTCCGAGTTTGTATACGCAAAGTATCGTGGCATTATGCGCGAAGTATCACAGCGTAAGTTTGCCGAGAGCCGATTCCCACGCCGAGTAGTTTTATCACCCAAACTCCGCGTAATTACGCGATTTGTAAATTCCTCACACGGCGTGAAATGGTTGTACGCCGTGGCCTTTTGATATTATTAAATGTGTAAATAAACAGATTCATATATCTTACTTTCCTTTTCAGTAAATTTGTTCATATATATCTTTCTTTCCTTTTCAGACAGTGTCCTGGCTTCCCACCAAGTGGTGGAGACCTTTGTGGAGGATGAAATTAAAAGGTTTTTAAAATATGCCCAGGAAAGGACTGGAGGTGGAGGATGAAATAAACGAGACAATTTTTTTTTAACTCAATGGCCTGGTGACTATCACAAGAACATTCAAGGACCAAGGACAATATAACTATTCCGGCGGAAGGTTTTGTGTATGGTGGCGAAACCACTTGACTTTTTGATTGGATTCATGGGGAAAAAAAACGATTGAATGAGAATAACTTAATTGGCCTGGAGACTATCACGAGAAAATTCAAGGACCAAGGACAATATAACTATTCCGGCGGAAGGATTTGTGTATGGTGGCAAAACCACTTGACTTTTTGATTGGATTCATGGGGAAAAAAAACGATCAAACGAGAATAACTTAATTGGCCTGGTGACTATCACGAGAAAATTCAAGGACCAAGGACAATATAACTATTCCGGCGGAAGCATTTGTGTATGGTGGCGAAACCAATTGACTTTTTGATTGGATTCATGGAAAAAAAGAATAACTTAATATTTAACGCACATACCCCTCCAAAGTGTTAGTAGTGAAATGTTTTTATTACATTTCTACGTCTGAAAGATTGGGATATTTCAGTTAAAGAATATTCACATTCTCTAAATATTAACTCCGAACACAAAAATAACTGATGTTGAAATATGCCGTCAATAAAGTGTTGTTGACGTAGACTCTATCCACCCTTAACGTTCAATAAAACAAATAATTTAGGTTAAAATTATACACAAAGCGATTTGAAATGTAATAGATTATTTAACTGCTGGGCTCGATTTATATAAGGCAATCCTTCACTTAATGGTGGTCATGTTTGTTCCATTTTAAAGGAATAGTTACAACCATCTCATGAAGGATTTCCCTATAAATGATCGCAGCAGTTAAATAATCTCTATATATCCATTATAGCTTTCATAAATTTTGCCATTTATGCATTTTGACCATTATGTGCTATTTGTGTAGGCGATTGTTGTCACGTGATCACTGTAGATTGTTATTGTCACATGATCGAAGTGTAGACTTATTGTCACGTGGTCGCTGTGGAGATTGTTAGTCATGTGGTCGCTGTGGAAATTGTTATTGTCACATGTTCGCTGTATATACTGTTATTGCCACTTGGTCGATGTGGAGATTGTTATTGTCACATGATCGCTGTATGGACTGTTATTGTCACGTGGTCGCTGTGGAGATTGTTATTGTCAAGTGGTCGCTGTGGAGATTGTTAGTCATGTGGTCGCTGTGGAAATTGTTATTGTCACATGTTCGCTGTATATACTGTTATTGCCACGTGGTCGCTGTGGAGATTGTTATTGTCACATGATCATTGTATAGACTGTTGTCACGTGGTCGATGTGGAGATTGTTATTGTCACATGATCGCTGTATGGACTGTTATTGTCACGTGGTTGCTGTGGAGATTGTTATTGTCACATGGTCGCTGTGGAGATTAGTATTGTCATGTGGTCGCTGTGGAGATTGTTATTGTCACATGATCGCTGTATAGACTGTTATTGTCACGTGGTCACTGTGGAGATTGTTATTGTCATGTGGTCGCTGTGGAGGTTGTTATTGTCACGTGGTCGCTGTGGAGATTGTTATTGTCACGTGGTCGCTGTGGAGATTGTTATTGTCACATGATCGCTGTATAGACTGTTATTGTCACGTGGTCACTGTGGAGATTGTTACTGTCATGTGGTCGCTGTGGAGATTGTTATTGTCCGTGGTCACTGTGGAGATTGTTACTGTCACGTGGTCGCTGTGGAGATTGTTATTGTCACATCATCGCTTTATAGACTGTTATTGTCACGTGGTCGCTGTGGAGACTGTTATTGTCACGTGGTCACTGTGGAGATTGTTACTGTCACGTGGTCGCTGTGGAGATTGTTATTGTCACATCATCGCTTTATAGACTGTTATTGTCACGTGGTCGCTGTGGAGATTGTTATTGTCACGTGGTCGCTGTGGAGATTGTTATTGTCACATGATTGCTGCATAGAATGTTATTGTCACGTGGTCGCTGTGGAGATTGTTATTGTCACATGGTCGCTGTGGAGATTGTTATTGTCACTTGGTCACTGTAGAGATTGTTATTGTCACATGATTGCTGTATAGAATGTTATTGTCACATGGTCGCTGTGGAGATTGTTATTGTCACATGATCGCTGTATGGACTGTTATTGTCACGTGGTCTCTGTGGAGATTGTTATTGTCACGTGGTCGCTGTGGAGATTATTATTGTCACATGGTCGCTGTGGAGATTGTTATTGTCACATGATCGCTGTATAGACTGTTATTGTCACGTGGTCACTGTGGAGATTGTTATTGTCATGTGGTCGCTGTGGAGATTGTTATTGTCCGTGGTCGCTGTGGAGATTGTTATTGTCACATCATCGCTTTATAGATTGTTATTGTCATGTGGTCCCTGTGGAGATTGTTATTGTCATGTGGTCGCTGTGGAGATTGTTATTGTCACATTATTGCTGTATAGAATGTTATTGTCACGTGGTCGCTGTGGAGATTGTTATTGTCACATGGTCGCTGTGGAGATTGTTATTGTCACGTGGTCGCTGTGGAGATTGTTAATGTCACATGGTCGCTGTGGAGATTATTATTGTCACATGATCGCTGTATAGACTTATTGTCACGTGGTTGCTGTGGAGATTGTTATTGTCACATGATCGCTCTATAGACTGTTATTGTCACGTGGTTGCTGTGGAGATTGTTATTGTCACATGATCGCTGTATAGACTGTTATTGTAATGTGGTCGCTGTGGAGATTGTTATTGTCACTTGGTCGCTGTGGAGATTGTTATTGTCACATGTTCGCTGTAGACTTATTGTCACGTAGTCGCTGTGGAGATTGTTATTGTCACATGATTGCTGTATAGACTGTTATTGTCACGTGGTCGCTGTGGAGATTGTTATTGACATGTGGTCTCTGTGGAGACTGTTATTGTCACATGGTCGCTGAGGAGATTGTTATTGTCATGTGATTGCGGTGTAGATTATAATTGTCACTCGATTGCGGTGTTCGACAATTTATAAATAGCTAGACTTGTTTTGTTGACATAATTACAGAAACAGTTGCTTTCGTTATAGAGATTGAATTTTTTTTATTATTAAAGGTGATTGATTCAATTTGTAGTGAGGTATTATCTTAAACCCCAAAATTTTACATTAAATAAAACCCTTACCCTTCTATGAATGCATAATGGACTGTCCTTTTGTTAAATTTGGACCTTTCCATTTATGATACAAAGGGTTGTTTTAGAGAAATGACTGATGAGCAGCCAGAAAGTGTACACCCTGATCAGCCTGCGAGTTCTGAGTTCACACTGCATGCAAAGGCTATTGTGGTCATAGCATGAACAGTATATCAAAGGACTATATGGTCGAGCATTTGTACATTTTCTTTCCAGCAGAAAAGTATTTGTTAGAAAATTTGATTTTGTTTTTGCTCGCCACGACTAATTTAAGTCATAGTTATTTGATTATTAGCAGTCTGATAATTTTTAGCTGTACTTGCCGTAGGTCTTTGCGAGGGTCTTTATAGCAATGAAAGCTCGGACGAGTTCAAAACCCAGCCTGATTGGAAAGTCAGAGTTTTCCTGAAATTGCCCTGAGTGATTATAGCTTATCAATATGACCATATGGTGCTAAACATAATTGCTAGCATTACATACCACATCAACATTAATCCAACTATAATTCAATGTTGTTTTAGCGTTCGGTCTTCAATGTTGTTTCAACGTTTGGTTTTCAACGTTGTTTCAACGTTAGAATTTCAACGTTGATTCAACGTCAGAATTTCAACGTCCAATCAACTTTCAAATCCAACTATAAATCAACGTTGGTTCAACATTGGTACCTGACGTTGATTCAACGTTGTTGTGCCCGCTGGGTAGCTTATATGTAGTTTCAGAGAAGAGGTATTACTATGCGACTCTTATGGTAAATCTATGATAAAGCCAGATTTTATTCCAGAGTCACCATTTGAACAAACTCAGTAGAACCTTAAGCTTATGGTTCATGCAATATGAGAGAGCTCTATACCTTGTGCACGGTTTTAGAGAAAATTATTTTTTAATGTTTTTTCCTCTATAAGTCTCTTTAAAACATGTGACCCCTGTGGTGGGGCCAAATTTGACAGCAGGGTCACCATTTGATGAACTTGGTAGAGGACTGTAAGCTTATGATAACTGCATACTATTAAATCTCTGGCTCTTGTTGTTTCAGAGAAGATTTTTTTCTGAGATATATAACTAAAATTGTAGTCCTAGATTTGACCAAAAGGTCACCATTTGAACAAACCTGTAAAATACTATAAGATTATAAAAGAGCTATATACCTTGCAGCTTTAGAGACTTTTTTTCTCTGTGTAAGTCTATGTAAAACATGTGGCCCCTGGCATGGGTCCAAATAATTTAATTTTAACCTTTGGCCCTTGAAGTGTCACAAAAGATTTTTCTGAAGATTCTCCTGTATGACTGACTCTAAGATTATGTAAAAATGTGATCCCCAGGGCGGGGCCAGATTTGACCCCAGGATCAACATTTGAACAAACTTGGTAGAGGATCATAAGCTCATGTAACATGCAATATATGAGAGCTCTATGCCTTGTGGTTCTGGACAAGAATTTTTTCTTGACTTTATATATCTATGTAAAACGTGCAAAATCTCCATATATCAACTTTGGACCCTGGGACAATCATTTTTGATGCCGGGGACTTCATTTTAACAAACTTGGGTTGTTTGGTGTTGGCGACCATTAATTAAGAACTAGAAATATGTCCATAGGACACAGATGCCCCCGCTATTGTTTCACATATTAATAAGAAAATTGTTGTTTTGACATTATTTTTGTGACTTTTAAATATTCCAAGGGGCATAACTCAGGAATTACTGAGGCGATGGGGTCGATTATTGAACTTGGCCAAGATAATCTGACCACGTTTGGAGAATTGAATTGGATTGAATGTTGTTTAACGGCTCATCAACACAGTATAGGTTATTTAGAGCCGCCCCAGAGAGAGGGGAGGGAACCTGCCCTCCTCTTATTATCGATTGAATTGAATTGGATTTTATAGTCGCACCAACAGCTAAGGTCATATGGCGACTTTCCAGCTTCCATTGGTGGAGGAAGACCCCAGGTGCCCCTCCGGGCAATTTCCGTGCACGGGCGGGCACCTGGGTAGAACCACCGACGTTCCGCAAGCCAGCTGGATAGCTTCCTCACATAAAGATTCCTAGGCCCCTGAGGGATCGAACCTACAGCGGTGAGGGGCAAGTGATTTCAAGTCAGAGATGTTAACCACTCGGCCACAGACGCCCCCCTCTTATTATCGAATAGATTCCTATGGTTCTTTAACGTGCTCGGAGGATAGACCGATACACGGGACCGCCCGGTTTACATCCCCATCCGACGGACGAGGCTAAGGGAAAGTGTCTTGCCCAAGAACACACCAACGGAACTCAGTGGCACCACGGAGGATTGAACCCGGGGCCTCCGGTTACAAATCCGCCGCACTACCGACTGCGCCACGCAAGCCCTCTCCACGTTTGGAGAAGATTGGATGAAAATTACCCATTAGTAAAAGTACGGACAACATTAATTTAGTGATTTTTTACTATTCCAAGGGATATAACTCCAAGGGAATTACTGTGGCCAATTATCGAACTTGGCCGAGACATTGTGCTCATATACGATTTGAAGATCAAGATTGGATGACGGTTGCCCAAGTTAAGAGTTGTGACAACATTTTTGACATGGACGCTTGCACACACGGACGGACATAGGTACCATTATATATGCCCTTCCACCATTCTTCGTATGGCGGTGGCATAAAAACTGTCGAAATCTGTTCAGTGGTTCAAGAGAATATTTTTATTATGGTAATGGCCATCTTCGATGTTGCCTTGACCTAATTTTAAACAAATTAAAAAAAGAACACTGACCTCAGGATCATCCATGTGAAGTTTAGTCAAAACTGACCAAGTGGTTACTGAGATGTCGATTGAAACAATTGTCGACAGAGGGACGGGCAGACGATGGACAAAAGTTATCACAACAGCTCACTTGAGCCTTGGCTCAGGTGCTCCAGATAAGCTTTCAGCATAATGCATGTTGTTTGTATGCATGAAAAAAAAAATTGCATTACATATTTACATTTACAAATGCATATATTCTTACAACACAAGTTTTGCACAAAGCATTAATGTAAAATGTTTACTCATAGTCATTACCATACAAGATTTTGTGTATGGCGCAGTCAGTAGCGCGGCGGATTTGTAACCGGAGGCCCCGGGTTCAATCTGTGGTGCCACTGAGTTCCGTCGGTGTGGTCTTGGGCAAGACACTTTCCCTTAGCCTCGTCCGTCGGATGGAGACGTAAACCGGGCGGTCTCGTGTAAAGGTCTATCCTCCGAGCACGTTAAAGAACCATAGGAATCTATTTGATAATAAGAGTAGGGCAGGTTACCGGATTCCTATGTATCCTTCCCCTCTCTCTGGGGCGGCTCTAAATAACCCCTACTGTGTTGATGAGCCGTTAAACAACATTCACTTCTTCTCCTTACATATACACTGACATTGCTTTCTGCCTTTTTTAAATGGCATCCATTTGTGTCAAAAGGCCAAAAAAATGGTAATGCAAGCATCTACTAGTAATTGCTGCGCGACTGTCATTCAGTAACAAACTTCAATAAGCGTTTACTGAGTATGACTGGGCACACTGGATGTTTCTAAGCTATTGAAATGTGCAAGCAGTAATTGGATCTCGAAATTTATCGACGATTCTTTAATGCATTTTTAGGAAACATGCTATGTTTAAGAAAACATGCTATGTTTAAGAAGAAGTGAATACCTTATAACAAGCGTCTGACTCGAGTGTGCCATCATCATCTCCAGCCAGAACAATAAGGCGAGCTCACTCATCTGCAGGGATGTGTGCACCATTCATGTCAACCAGTCAACAGGTCGATCTACTTCTGTGCCCAAGACCTGTAGAAAAGGCAAAACAGATTGAGCTTCCAGTAGATAATGAGAGAAAATGCATAATCAACCACAGAAAAATGATGGAGGCAGTAAATGAATAAGAAACATCAAACTACCCACTGTTCAGATCCAGAGTATGCAATTCAGGCAAACAAGACATGGATATACACCTTCACCCCTTGGGCAGGCAGGCACCCTCCTGTGTTACTAGTCCGATCTGGCTGGTTTTTGAACTTGTCTGACCCTTCATTGATATCAACAATCTGGCAAATTTTAGTAAAGATCTGATGAAAAACCAAGGCCCTATCGTATATACAGCATACTGAAAAAAATTAAGCGCCATAACTCTGGTATTACTGGTCTAATCTGGCCTCAACTCTGGTATTACTGGTCCGATCTGGTTGGTTTTGAACTTGTTCAAGCTTTCATTGATATGAACATTCTGACCAAGTTTTGAAAAGATCAGATGGAAAATAAAGCCCCTATTGTATTGAGGTAAAATATACCATATTTAAGAAAATCAAGGGCCACAACTCTGGTTTTACAGGTCCGATTTTGCTAGTTTACAAACATGGCCAACCTTTCATTAATACCAACATTCTGACTAAGTTTGGTAAAGATAATATGAGATATTAGCACAATGTTTACTAAATACGTGAACTGAAAACATCTATAGGTTATTACAAATACTCGTGTTAAGTTTCAATCCAAAATGTACAGTGGTTACCCTAGCAATTGTCAAAAATTCGAAAGAATTGCTTAAAACACTCTGACCTTCCCGTTCGCATCTAACATGTTCATTCTAATTTCACCGTTCAAAATACCTCTGACATTCCGGTTTGCTATTAATTTTTTACATCTGTCGACTTTAAATTTCTATAACTCAGAAAGTTTTCATTATTTCAATGAGATATTTTGTACAGTTACACAGAAAGGATTGACGATCTTGACGAGCACTTTAAATTGAATTACAATTGCGAATATCAGTTTGTTATTTGTGTTTATTCTGAAAATTTCATAGTTTTTACAAATCTTTGGACATTTAAACAGGGTGCTATACGTACCAACGTCGTTTTATTACCAGATTTTTAATGCAAAAGCGTCCTCTGTCATTCCTTTTGAATCTTCATAATCATTTAAAAAAGTAAAAATACTAAACCCACTTGTAACTTACATGTTTATTGAAAGGATTTTATTACAAGCAGTTACGCAGTTATTTGCCTTGTCATTTGACATTGTTTACTATGGATAATCATAAAAGACTACTGTTCCACTTAATTTCAACCCACATTAATCTGTCTTTAACTAAATCCAGACATACACGTAAAACATTAAATATCATATTTTGTCCAAAATACCTCAATTTTAACTTTTAAAATAATTTGTTTTGTGGTGCATATTCATTGACTGTGAGTATATATATATAAGATTATATTATTTAAAGAATCCTGACCCACAGAAGCTCAACGCATTCTTTACCAATATACAGTCCAATGTGATTAATTTGCTTATCACAGACTTCACATTGATAAGATCACATCCCCACTGTGCTATTAGCAGAAACGAAGACTTCAAAAGTGATGTAAGCCATTGTTTCAGTGTTTGTAAACTTGATTTTCATTGGTTTACAGATTTGACACGTTACATGCTGCTTCTCTTACGCGTTACATATTATATTTCTTACACGTTACTCCTAGAATGCACAAAATATCTTAACAAGTAACGTGTTACTGTTTGATTAAACATGTAAAAACTAAAGTGTTACTTTTTTATGTCTAACGAGTTGAAACATAATTATTTTCTGTGAACTATATATCAGGGAGTAAGTATACGGGGAGGAGAAACGGATCGTTTTGCCGTTTTATGTTGTCGCGCGTGTTTCACTACTGCGTGTGTAAACATAATTTTATTTATTCACATTGTGTCCTCTGATAGAGAGCATGTATTTGTTTGCAGGTATAAAAGCACATTTTACCAGACGGTTCCGTGTAACAAAGAACAAAGGCACCACTCTGCGCCAAATAAAAAATGGTGACAGTGTATGGCTATTGCAAACAAGATACGAGACTAGGGGTTATTTAGGCATTAATAATAACAAAAAGTGAATAGTAGACATATTAATCTTTGTCAAGAAGGTAATTTCAATGTGGTGATTATAAGACAAAGCCTAAAAAGAGGTGATGAAAATGTGCCGTTTGAGATATCAACTGAAATTTTTAATTTTTCAAATTAAAAATGGTGTGGAGCTATTGCAAACGAGATACAAAGTATGGGTTATATTAGGCATTAATAATAGCAAAAAGTGAATAGTAGACATATTTATCTTTGTCAAGAAGGTAATTTCGTGATGTTGATTATAACAAAAAACGTAAAAAATAGGCTGTAAAAACTGCCTAATTTGAGATGCTGGCTGAAATTTTAACTTTTCACATGTAACGCGCTTACGATCGATTTACCTGTATCGATAAAATAGTAAATGGCGGCGTTCTAGCGCAACAACATATTATTGATAAACTAGAGCGTTTTTGAACACGTTTCTCCTCCCCGTATATATATATATTACTGGAGCATATTGTTACAACAAACCTAGTTACCCACCTGGATGCAAACAACACCCTGTACGATCTCCAACATGGATTCAGGGCCAAGCGATCATGTGAGACCCAACTTGTCATGCTGATCGAAGAGATATCCCGAAACACCATAGATGGCCGACAAACTGACCTCGTCCTACTGGACTTCAGCAAGGCCTTCGACAAGGTAAGCCATGAGAAGCTTCTTCTTAAGCTACACCAATATGGTATCAGGGGTCACATCCTCCAGTGGATCAGAGCATTCCTATCAAATCGTACTCAAAGTGTAGTACTCGATAATGACATATCCACGGAAGTCCCAGTAACATCCGGAGTACCACAAGGATCAGTACTCGGACCCATCCTATTCCTGGTCTATATAAACGACCTACCAGACTCTATTAAATCCCAGGTACGACTCTTTGCCGATGACACAGCTGTTTATCTGGCAGTATCCTCTCTCCAAGACGCTCAAATACTCCAAGAGGACTTGAGACGGTTAGAAAATTGGGAAACAAGATGGGACATGGAGTTTAATCCAAGTAAGTGTACTATCATACAAATTACACGATCAAGAAAACCCATCCCATCCCAGTACACCCTACATGACCAGATTCTAGAAACCGTTGAAAGCTCGAAATACCTTGGAGTGGACATAAGCAACAATCTATCATGGAACAACCACATCAGCAGAACAACCACATCTGCAAACAGGACACTGGGGTTTGTAAAAAGGAACATAAGGTCAAAAAATACAAGTATAAGAGAGGTCGCCTACAAAACACTAGTGCGCCCCCTCCTTGAGTATTCTTCCCCTGTCTGGAGCCCCCACACAAAGACCAACATAAATAAGATAGAAATGGTCCAAAGAAGAGCAGCCCGATGGACCGTAAATAACTACTCCCAACACGCCAGTGTCACTGACATGCTAGGTAAATTAGGATGGAGGTCCCTTGAAAACAGACGATCAGATGCCAGGCTATGTCTCTTTTTCAAAATAATCCACTGCCTTGTTGCTGTACCCATGCCCCCATATGTCATACAGCCCATGAGAATTCCCCGCCAATCCCACCCCCTTGCCTTCAGACAAATACACACTACTGCTGATTATTACAAGTATTCGTTCTTTCCCCTTGCAATCGTCCAGTGGAATAGACTACCAGTCGACATTGCAATGCTGCCAGACCTGAACTCGTTCAAACTGGCAGTGTGCTCAGTCACCCACTCCATGCCATAGACAGGAAGCTTGTTTTTATTCTTACTTTTAAAAATCACTTTGTCTTCTTCAATCTTTTAACATTATAACACTATCATACTTTTATCTCACTCTCACTTGATTTTAAAACTATTTTATCTTTCTTTTAACTACTCACACTGCACAGACGCGCACCTGCACATAATCCCCGTGAGGGGGTGCTGCAGTATCAATAGATAGATATTACTCCCTGTATATATAAAGAGAATTCTCATTTCTAATATGTTAGAAAATCAGGAGTAACACATTTGAAATGTATGGGTAACGCGTTACTTTTTCTAACTTGTTATTTTTGGGACTTATGACATGAACTGCCACTCATAGATAGGTGCAATTTGCTTCCTCAGCTCCTTGAGCACTACTGCCTGGATCTTGTCTGGGCCTCCAGCTTTGCTAGGGTTACTGTTAAAGCCATGTATGCATTATGTGCACCCTTACATTTATCCTTACTAGGTGTCTCCATTTCAGATGTTCTTGTTTTGTTTTGTGGCACATAGTTTTATTGTATATATCGTATACCTTATTTCTTTGTCAAATGGTTAGTTTGATTTCCTGTGTGATCCGTGGAAGAAATCGCTTACCTCGAACCAGGGAACCCGTTTTGATGGCAAACATTCATCTTGGGACTTCTGGAGATATTCAGTAATCTCGTCCCAGAGATCTTGCACCTTGGTCAGCAGCTATAATTTTTATTTATAATTTGTGCGGCCAGTAGGGTAGGTAGAGGTCTATCTTCCTTATTTTTTTTAGATCTTTGCGGCTCAGATGCAAGCGGCCCCTGTCCTGACCATTGGGATGATACTCTCAGTTTTATGAACAATACATTTACCTATTATAATAATTTACCCGTGTTCTTGTACTTCTATCTATATCCGGCAAAACATCATCTTATTGAATGTAGTGGCGTGTAAACATGCTCGTTTCCCGTAGATTTCACGCGCGCGCAACGCTCGTGCACGATGGCCAGACTTCCGGTTAACTGGTCTTCTATTTTTTATGTAGAGGGGCGAACTATAGCAGAGGTAGCCGTCAAGGTAACACTATATCCCGGTGTTACGAACCGGTACCTGGTTTTAATTAAACAAAAATGAGTATCACCCTCCCGCTAGGAATTTTTGTTAAAAAAATTTACTTGAAATGGTGCAATCTGAAGAGTTTTCAATGCATTTTTTCTAACAGTCCTTTTTCAATTATTTGATATCCCACCGTGATACGTGTTCGACATCCTGTGCCTTCAACGGTCTTGGTTTATCCATTGAGGTAAGAAGTCGTACTTCACTGGTTTATCATGGGGAGAAAATTGAACCACATACTGGGCACTGGTTTAATTTATCTCCTATTATTTCGGATTGCGCATACCATGTCAAGTTGTGTGTACAAACATAAGGAAATGCCACCGTTAATGTTTTTGAGGAAAAAAATTACATTCCAGTATTAGTTTCAAGAAAAAGAAAAACTCCAATATCCCTTTTTACACTAATCCCAAAACTTCCCTTCAAATAATTTACTATTATACGACTAAAATATCACTGATTTAAAAATACTATTGTTCGTCTGCGCTGACGTTTTGGTCAAGAGACGTTTGTACTGGCAATGGTATTGGCAATAAATTACATTGGTATTGGCAATGAGTCACATTGCCAATACAAAAGTCTCTTGACCAACATGTTCAAAGTGTCTCATGCATGTTTCAATGGAATAACTTGAAAACTACTTAATGGCACTGAAATGAAACGTGAGACACGGACGGAGGGACAAGCCGAGGAAGAACCATAACTGAACTTCATTAACCCTCTTACACGTTATACGTTGTCAGATAGATGCATCAACGTGTTGTATAGATGCATCAACGTGTTGTATAGATGCATCAACGTGTTGTCAGATAGATGCATCAACGTGTTGTATAGATGCATCAACGTGTTGTATAGATGCATCACCGTGTTGTATAGATGCATCAACGTGTTGTATAGATGCATCAACGTGTTGTATAGATGCATCAACGTGTTGTTTAGATGCATCAACGTGTTGTCAGATAGATGCATCAACGTGTTGTATAGATGCATCAACGTGTTGTCAGATAGATGCATCAACGTGTTGTATAGATGCATCAACGTGTTGTCAGATAGATGCATCAACGTGTTGTCAGATATATGCATCAACGTGTTGTATAGATGCATCAACGTGTTGTCAGATATATGCATCACCGTGTTGTATAGATGCATCAACGTGTTGTGTAGATGCATTACCGTGTTGTACAGATGCATCAACGTGTTGTAAAGATGCATCAACGTGTTGTCAGATAGATGCATTAACGTGTTGTATAGATGCATCAACGTGTTGTATAGATGCATCAACGTGTTGTATAGATGCATCAACGTGTTGTCAGATAGATGCATCACCGTGTTGTATAGATGCATCAACGTGTTGTATAGATGCATCAACGTGTTGAATAGATGCATCAACGTGTTGTATAGATGCATCACCGTGTTGTATAGATGCATCAACGTGTTGTCAGATAGATGCATCAACGTGTTGTATAGATGCATCAACGTGTTGTATAGATGCATCAATGTGTTGTATAGATGCATCAACGTGTTGTCAGATAGATGCATCAACGTATTGTATAGATGCATCAACGTGTTGTATAGATGCATCAACGTGTTGTATATATGCATCAACGTATTGTATAGATGCATCAACGTGTTGTATAGATGCATCAACGTGTTGTATAGATGCATCAACGTGTTGTATAGATGCATCAACGTGTTGTATAGATGCATCAACGTATTGATGCATCAACGTGTTGATGCATCAACGTGTTGTATAGATGCATCAACGTGTTGTATAGATGCATCAACGTGTTGTATAGATGCATCAACGTGTTGTATGCAAACCTTTTGGACTTTTTGATAATTTTCAGCCATATCTGTCTCTTTTTTTAACAGAGTCGATGTGGCAAATGTTTGATTCTACACGAACAATAAAGCTCAGGATGCAAGGGAGCCAAAGACTGTCTCTCTGTGAAACTCCTTTAAATACAAATGTACGTCCCTGTAAATATTTTACACCTGTTGTGTTGAATTAGTATATAATTTTCAAAAACTATAATTATATGCAATTTAGGAACACCGTCGAAAACATATGACGTAGTTCACCGGACATGCACGTGGGTACCCGCAATAATGTTTCAAATGTGAACAAACTGCGATATAATACGTTTAATTTTACTTTCAGGAAAGGTTTGCGATATATATTTAGTTCAAGTGAACGTTTTCCGAAATGGAAATTCATTGGCTGTTGTCCGTTACAATTACATTTATGATTAAGCCGTCGAGAAACCAGCTTAACCATGACGCCGGGATACCATTTCCCCCCATGGCGAAGAGTGTACTGATGCGGGATGATGTATCCCCCTACCGCTGGGGTGTGTTTGAGGAGCCTCTCACAAGAACCATTTGAATTGAATTTAATTGTATTTTATAGTCGCACCAACAGCTAAGTTCATATGGCGACGTTCCAGCTTCCATTGGTGGAGGAAGACTCCAAGGTAGGGTAGAACCACCGACGTTCCGCAAGCCAGCTGGATAGCTTCCTCACATAACTATTCCAAGGCCCCTGAGGGATCGAACCCACAGCGGTGAGAGGCAAGTGATTTCAGGTCAGAGACTCTAACCACTTGGCCACGGACGCCCCCACATAGTAAAAGCATTAGGGCCTGTGTGAACAGTTTTTCTCTACCATATCAATATCATTTAGAGTTTCTTAAACCACGGCTCACTCCTCGTTTCTATAATATGAATAATGATAAAGAGGCATTGCAGTTCCGAAATGATATTTCAGGCCTAGAAAGTGGGAACACAATTAAAACGTCACCTTCAGAAGTGCACAGTGCTACACCTAGATACCTAGGCACTAGGCACATAAGTACTACAGTTATACATCTAGGTACCACAGTGCTACATCTAGGTACCACAGAGCCACAGTGCTACACTTATATACTGTTATACACCTAGGTACTATCAGGAAGTTCACCGAGAACACGTACATCCACGTAGCAATTGGCAATGGGAAGCTGTACACGCTCACGGCAGCACTTGGCAATGGGAAGTTAAGCACGCTCCACTGTAGCAGTACTTTGCAGTGGGTAGTTATACACGACCCACTGTAGCACTTGGCACTGGGAAGTTATTTCCTCTCCTTTGCAACACTTGGCAATGTGAAGTTATATACCTAGATATGTTCTCGGTGAACTTCCTGATAGTATACACCCTCCAATGTAATAATTGACAATGTGAAGTAATTCAAGCTCCACTGTAGCAGTTGGTAATGGGACGTTATACATACCACACGGTAGCACTTGACAATGGGAAGTTATACACGCTTAACTGTAGCACTTGGCAATGGGAAGTTATACACGCGCCACTGTAGCACATGGTAATGGGATGTTATACCCGCTACTTTGTAGCACTTGGCAATGGGAAGGTATACACGCTCCACTGTAGCACCTGGCAATGGGAAGTTATATACGCTGTTATACGCCCAGGTACTATCAGTGTGTTCACAGAGAACACGTACACGAGCGGTTTAACAGGCTCCAGGATCAAATTTTACGAGCACATGGCAATGGAAAGTTACTCACTGTAGCACTTGGCAATGTGACGTTATACACGCCCCATGATACCATTTTAGCAGCATTTGTCAACGGGAAGTTATACACGCTTCATGGTCACGCTTTAGCAGCACTTGGCAATGGTTGGCAAAGAGAAGTTATACACGCTCCACTGTAGCACTTGGCAATGGGAAGTTATACACGCTCCACTGTAGCACTTGGCAATGGGAAGTTATACACATTCCATGGTAACATTTGACAATGGGAAATTATACACGCTCCACTGTAGCACTTAGTAATGGGAAGTTATACACGCTCCATGGTATCACTTGACAATGGGAAGTTATACACGTTCCATGGTAGCACTTGCCAATGGGAAGTTATACACGCTCCATGGTAGCACTTGAATATGGGAAGTTATACACGCTCCACTGTTGCACTTGATAATGGGAAGATATACACGCTTCACTGTAGCACTTAGTAATGGGAAGTTATACACGCTCCATGGTAGCACTTTGCAATGTGAAGTTATACACTCTCCACTGTAGCACATGACAAAGAGAAGCTATACACTCTCCACTGTAGCACTTGACAATGGGAAGTTATACACACTCCACTGTAGCTCTTTGCATTTGGTAAGTTATAAACGCTCCACTGTAGTAATTGGCAATGGGAAGTTATACGCGCTACACTATAGCACTTTGCAATGGGAAGTTATACACACTCCACTGTATCACTTAGTAATGGGACGTTCTACACACTCCACTGTAACACTTGGCAGTCGTATGTTATACACGCTCCATGGTAGCACCTGGCAGTGGGAAGTTATACACGCTCCATGGTAGCACTTGGCAATGAGAAGTTATACACGATCCATGGTAGCACCTGACAGTGGGAAGTTATACACGCTACACTGTAGCACTTATCAATGTTAGGTTATACACGCTCCATGGTAGCACTTTGCAATGGGAAGTTATACACGCTCCATGGTAGCACTTGGTAGTGGGAAGTTATACACGCTCCATGGTAGCCATTTACAACAGGAAGTTATACACGCTCCATGGTAGCACTTGGCAATGGAAAGTTATACACGCTCCATGGTAGCCATTTGCAATAAGAAGTTATACACGCTCCATGGTAGCACTTGGCAATGGGTTAGTTATACACGCTCCATGGTAGCCATTAGAAATAGGAAGTTATACACGCTCCATGGTAGCACTTGGCAATGGGAAGTTATACACGCTCCATGGTAGCCATTTGCAATAGGAAGTTATACACGCTCCATGGTAGCACTTGGCAATGGGAAGTTATACACGATCCATGGTAGCACCTGACAGTGGGAAGTTATACACGCTCCACCGTAGCACTTATCACTGTGAAGTTATACACGCTCCATGGTAGCACTTTGCAATGGGAAGTTATACACGCTCCATGGTAGCACTTGGCAGTGGGAAGTTATACACGCTCCATGGTAGCGCTTAGCAGTGGGAAGTTATACACGCTCCATGGTAGCACTTGGCAATGGGAAGTTATACACGATCTAGGTAGCACTTTGCAATGGGAAATTATACACGCTCCATGGTAGCACTTGCAGTGGGAAGTTATACACGCTCCATGGTAGCCACTTGCAATAGGAAGTTATACACGCTCCATGGTAGTCATTTGCAATAGGAAGTTATACACGCTCCATGGTAGCACTTGGCAATGGGAAGTTATACACGATCCATGGTAGCACCTGACAGTGGGAAGTTATACACGCTCCACTGTAGCACTTATCAATGTGAAGTTATACACGCTCCATGGTAGCACTTTGCAATTGGAAGTTATACACGCTCCATGGTAGCACTTGTCAGTGGGAAGTTATACACGGTCCATGGTAGCGCTTAGCAGTGGGAAGTTATACACGCTCCATGGTAGCACTTGGCAATGGGAAGTTATACACGAACCATGGTAGCACCTGACAGTGGGAAGTTATACACGATCCATGGTAGCACTTGACATTGGGAGTTATACACGCTCCATGTTAGCACTTGGCAGCGGGAAGTTATACACGCTCCATGGTAGCACTTGACAATGGGAAGTTATACACGCTCCATAGTAGCACTTGACAATGGCATTTATACACGCTCCATGGTAGCACTTGGCAGCGAGAAGTTATACACGCTCCATGGTAGCACTTGACAATGGGAAGTTATACACGCTCCATGGTAGCACTTGGCAGTTGGAAGTTATAAACGCTCCATGGTAGCACTTTGTTTGCAATGGGAAGTTATACACGCTCCACTGCTGCACTCAGCATTGGGAGGTTATACACGCTATATGGTAGCACTTTGCAATGGGAAGTTATACACGCTCCATGTAGGCAATTTGCAATGGGAAGTTATACAAGCTCCATGATAAGACTTGGCAGTTGGAAGGTATACACGCTCCATATTAGCACGTGGCAGTGGGACGATATCCACGCTCCATGGTAGCACTTGGCATTTGGAAGTTAAACATGCTCCATGGAAGCACTTGGCAGTTGGGAGTTATACACACTCCCTCCACTTTAGCACTCTGCAATGGAAAGTTATACACGCTCCACTGTAGCGCTTGGCAATGGGAAGTTATACACACTCCACTGTAGCACTTGACATTGGGAAGTTATACATGCTCCATGGTAGCACTTGGCAGTGGTAAGTTATACACGCTCCATGTTAGCATTTGGCATTGGGAAGTTATACACGCTCCATGGTAGCACTTGGCAGCGGGAAGTTATATACGCTTCATGGTAGCACTTGACAGTGGGAAGTTATACATGCTCCATGGTAGCACTTGACAATGGGAAATTATACACGCTCCATGGTAACACTTGGCAGTGGGAAGTTATACACGCTCCATGGTAGCACTTGACAGTGGGGTGTTATACACGCTCCATGGTAGCACTTGACAATGGGAAGTTATACACGCTCCATGGTAGCACTTGGCAGTGGGAAGTTATAGATGCTCCATGGTAGCACTTTGCAATGGGAAGTTATACACGCTCCATGGTAGCACTTGACAGTGGGAAGTTATACAAGCTCCATGGTAGCACTTGACAATGGGAAGTTATACACGCTCCATGGTAGCACTTGACAGTGGAAAGTTATACACGCTCCATGGTAGCACTTGACAGTGGGAAGTTATACAAGCTCCATGGTAGCACTTGGCAGTGGGAAGTTATACACGCTCCATGGTAGCACTTGGCAGAAGGAAGTTATACACGCTCCATGGTAGCACTTCACAGTGGGAAGTTATACAAGCTCCATGGTAGCACTTGGCAGTGGAAAGTTATACACGCTCCATGGTAGCACTTGGCAGTGGAAAGTTATACACGCTCCATGGTAGCCCTTGGCAATAAGAAGTTATACACGCTCCATGGTAGCACTTTGCAATGGGAAGTTATACAAGCTCCATGGTAGCACTTGGCAATGGGAAGTTATACACGCTCCATGGTAGCACTTGACAGTGGGAAGTTATACAAGCTCCATGGTAGCACTTGGCAGTGGAAAAGTATACACGCTCCATGGTAGCACTTGGCAATGGGAAGTTATACACGCTCCATGGTAGCACTTTGCAATGGGAAGTTATACACGCTCCGTGGTTGCACTTGGCAATGGGAAGTTATACACGCTGCATGGTAGCACTTGGCAGTCGGAAGTTATACACGCTCCATGGTTGCACTTGGCAATGGGAAGTTATACACGCTCCATGGTAGCACTTGACAATGGGAAGTTTTACACACTCCATGGTAGCACTTGGCAATGGGAAGTTATACGCGCTCCATGGTAGCACTTTGCAATGGGAAGTTATACACGCTCCATGGTTGCACTTGGCAATGGGAAGGTATACACGCTCCATGGTAGCACTTGGCAGTCGGAAGTTATACACGCTCCATGGTAGCACTTGACAGTCGGAGGTTATACACGCTTCATGGTAGCACTTAACAATAGGAAGTTATACACGCTCCATGGTAGCACTTGGCAGCGGGAAGTTATACACGCTCCATGGTAGCACTTGACAGTCGGAGGTTATACACGCTTCATGGTAGCACTTAACAATGGGAAGTTATACACGCTCCATGGTAGCACTTGGCAGCGGGAAGTTATACACGCTCCATGGTAGCACTTGATAGTCGGAGGTTATACACGCTTCGTGGTAGCACTTGACAATGGGAAGTTATACACGCTCCATGGTAGCACTTGGCAGTGGGAAGTTACAGTCGCTCTATGGTAGCACTTGACAGTGGGAAGTTATATACGCTCCATGGTAGCACTTGGCAATGGGAAGTTATACAAGCTCCATGGTATCACTTGGCAATGGGAAGTTATACACGCTCCATGATAAGACTTGGCAGTGGGAAGTTATACACGCTCCACTGTAGCACTTGGCAATGAGACGTTATACGAACTCCACGGTAGCGCTTGGCAATGGGAAGTTATACACACTCAACTGTATCACTTTGCATTGGGAAGTTATACACACACTCCACTGTAGCACTTGGCAATGGGAAGTTATACACACTCCATTGTTGCACTAGGCAATGGGGAGTTATACACACTCCAATATAGCACTTGGCATTGGGATGTTATACACACTTATAATATATATGTGCCGATTAAAAGTAAATGTTTATTCAAGGGTTCTTAAAATACCCGTGATAGAATATGCGTAAAATGAATCCTCCGTGGAGCCACTGAGTTCTTGGGCAAGACACTTTTCCTTAGCCTCGTCCGTCGGAAGGTGACGTAAACCGGGCGGACCCGTGTATCGGTCTATCCTCCGAGCACGTTAAAGAACCATAGGAACCTACTCGATATTAAGAGTAGGGCGGGTTCTCGGATTCCTATGTATCATTTCCCTATCTCTGGGGCGGCTCTAAATAACCCGTACTGTGTTGATGAGCCGTTAAACAACATTCAATTCAATTCAAGCTGTTCATATTGTGTCTTCTCAAAACAGGTTATACAGATACCTCGTCGTCAGTAGATTTAGAAACGGTGTACATAATGTTGTCAAATTTGTCTGTTGTTGGCGGGATAGGGACTTTAAAATTCATGTGATAATGACTTACCGAATAGCACCAGTTCAACAGTAACACTGCAGACTATACCGCAGATTACCTGGCTGTTTCCAGTTACCAAGACGCTTAATCATCGACGAACGAACTCTATGGGAAGAATAATGGCATACGAAGTTAAATCCAGGTAAACGTACAGTCATCCATGTTACACATACAAATGCAATCCCATCAACTTACACATTGCATGGTCACATACTGGATACATCAGCAGTGTAAAATAACAGAGTGTCAACATAAGCAGAGATCTTACCTGGAACGATCATATAACATGAGGTCCAAATGGCCCTGAATCGCTCACCTGAGAATTTTTGCAAAGAGGAAAAAGTAGTTAACAAGTTCAATTGATTATTAGATTGAAAACTTTGTACGACATAAGGTGAAGTTGCAAAACTTGGTTCTGCGTATTTACAGTTTGTTCGTTCGTTATGTTTGTCTTGTTCGTATTTACAGAGTATGTTTGTATGGAAATGGACGGATAGGAAACCCCGGGGCGCAGCCATTTTTTTACCCTAGGAACTTCATTTGTACAAACTTATAGTATAAGAGTTGGCTATCATATATAAACAAAAACTGTCGAAATCTAGTCAGTGGTTCATAAGAAGACGATTGTTAAGGTTCTGACCATATATGGTAATGGTGGCCATCTTGGATAATGCATTGATCTAATTTGTATAATTCTGAATTTGGTAAAAATTGGCCGTTCAGTTTCTGAGATGTTGTTCATTCCTCCAACCCACCCACTCACACACTCTTCACGGCGGCCATCTTGGATGCCATCTTGGATGTGGCGTTGCCCTAATTTTAACAAATTTGAAAATCAATGACCTAAGGATCATCCGTCTGAGGTTTAGTTAAAAGTGACCAAGCAGTTTTGGAGAATATTTTTTTCCATATTTATAATTCTGTATCTGTTCAGCGGTTCTTGAGAAGAAGTTTTAAGGTATTGATTATATATGGTAATAGGGGTCATCTTGGATGTCGCACTGACCTAATTTGTACAACTTTGGAAGGCATTGACCTCAGTATATTCCAAGTGAATTTGGTCAAAATTGGTCAAGCGGTTTCTCAGGAGATGTCTTTACAAATGTCCTATATAAGTCTATTTAAAACATGTAACATTTCCATAGTAACAAACTTTGAAACCCCTGGGCCTAGGAACTTCTTTTATAGTTTAGGAGTTGGCGATCATTTATAAACATATAAACAAAAACGTTCAAAATCTGTTCAGAGGTTCTTGAGAAGAAGATTGTTTAAGGTTTTGACCATATATGGTAATGACGGCCATCTTGGATGTCGCATTGACTTAATTTGTATAATTTTGTATATAATTTGACCTCAATATCATTCATGTGGAATTTGTTCAAAAATGTCCAAGGAGAAGTTGTTTAACCAAGAGATAACGAACGGACGAACGGACGACGGACAAAAAGCCGTCACAATAGCTCACTTTGAGCCTTCAGCTCCGGTGAGCTAAAAAAGGTTAGTATTTCAAGCAACAGAATCCTAGGCTTTTTAAGGCACAATATCAGAAGTAAAAACATCAATGTCAAAAGATCAAATGCGTACAAAGCACTATAGTCCACCCAGTGAGTATTCCTCCATTGTCTGGAGTCCTCATACCCAACACAATAGTGACAAACTGGAGATTGTCCAACGAAGAGCTGCTAGATGGGAACACAATGATTACTTAAATTCATTCCTAGCAAGGTCTAAGGACATGTACCTCGTTAAAACTGTGATTTCCTGCATTTTTGTGTATTCCCGGGCCAGATTTTCAGTTTTAAGTTAGACAAATGTATTCAATTCTGTTTGAGTGATTTTATTTGATATTACATTAGAATGATATTCCATTAGAATGTTTACTTCAATGTTTGGTACCTTCCCAAAATCATATCGAGGCAACTAGCTCTGTGTGCCTCAGCGTAGCTGCGGGCCTGCTAGCTTTCGTCAAATGCATACACGCGTTGACTAAAACACACGCTTGCTGTGGTGCATTGGAACAACTTACCAGTTAACATTGCCATGCTGCCTACATTGTATTCATGCAAAATAACAGTGTGCACTGTTACTTACCAAATGTCATAGATTAATAGGCTGTGTTTTAATTCTTTTAAGCACTATACTGTTCTTCATCAAACTTGAACCTAATTAACACTTTAATCTTTGCTTTCAACCTTGGCATTGATTGTATTTTTTTTCTTTTATCACATCATTTAAATACTCACAACCTGCTGTTCGAAAGTGGGTGAAGCAGTATCAGTATATAGATAAGTAACGGGTACATTCTTGCTGTTATAGCAGGGGCTGGCTGGCCCAGTGGATAGCACGGTGGACCTGAAATCCGGACAATACACTTCCCGTTAGCCTCGTCCATCGGATGGGGATATAAAATTGGTACCGTTGTGAAACTCTAACAATGCCTATTACCAAAACACAGGATTAACGATTTATTTGACATGAAACGAAATTTATTATTTGCAGAAGTATGCCCTCTAAAGTAAGTTAAGTAGTTAGTTCTAAAGTCAGTTCACAGACCGTCTTCACCAGCACAGCAACAGGTAAGATTACCTTGTGTTGATAGGGGAATATTAAGCCCCGAAGGTTTGTCGTCCCCTTCGTAATAGAAAAATTGATATCTCCGGTTTGTTCAGTAGATCTCTTTCGTGTCAAATCTTTGAGATTTCCAGATCTTGTCTAACTCACTTTTGAATATATCTACATTTTTGGCGGTCACAATATTGTTATGCTTTAAATTTATTGTATTTTTGAGTTTCAGAATTCATGTATATAAATAGTCATTTGAATTAATTTAAAAAGTCATTTGAATTAAATTTTAGAAAACAGTCCATTTTATATATTTAGATTGTCATATAAATTATTTCATAAAACACAGTTTTAGTAATGTTTGGTTAAAATCTTAATTGTTGTTTTTCTCGTTTGATTCTTTGAAGTGACATAGTTTTCCATTAGGCTTAATTTTGATGGCTGGCTTCCTGCTTTGATAACTGATATGTAATCAGTGTAACAAAAGAAGTGCAACCAAGATAAGTTCACAGGAATGCCAAGTTGATTATTTAATGGCTTATTGTAGACATTTGGATAAACTTAATTTCCTACATAAACAATAAAACTGTTAACACTCATTTCCTGACCAGGGGCTACATTTTCACAACCCCGCCTACAGGATAAGTTTTAGAACGCGTGTTTATATTGGTCGAAATTTTATCGGTCAGAGCCCTTTAAAAGATCCATGCACCAGTTAATCAACACAATCATTCTCACCTATGCACTCGACCGGGTTAGACGTCTATTGTCTACCGGTCTACTGGTGTGAATTAATTTTTTACTTCTATATTTTAAATATCTACGAGTAGGGTTTGGTGTTTGGGATATATGGTTTACAACAGTCTTATCTACTATATATTTGCTCTCTGATTATTATCAGGGAGCAAACAACTTAGACTGATTGAAGGGTTCTTTACTGCATGACAGTCGGGTGGTAAATCCACCCCGTCACACAGTATAACCCTATACTTCTTTATTTACCATACCATATGCCCTTTACACTGGACTCTATTTGGGGATATTAGTTTTTATTAGATTTTTTAACTTACTTTTGATAGAAGTGAAAGATTTGTTTACGCCAGTATTGGCTATAACTTCTCAATCTTAGTGAGCACTATTCTAGAGTCAACGTATCTACCCATTGTTATCATTTTGACACCTTTGTCCAAATCATAAAATTCTATTTTTAGAATTCATTCTTATCGAGAGGCGAATGTATAGTTTCGGGAATATTTCTACTACAGAATTAGCTTTGTTTTCGACAAGATTTGTCTAATTAAAGACTCTTGCTTCTAATATAAGAAGAGTTACTTATTAGTTTAGTTATTTAACGCACATTTAATATTTTGTGCACAACATTTACATAGAAAATTCTTATAATTTTAGTTAGAACATTATTAGCGATAGAGATTTTTCGAAACTATTCACTACTTTATATAGAAACGTACTACATACGTTTCGTTTTGTTTCCGGTTTGGGCTTTACGTTTCTTGTCACAAATACGGATACATCGTGTTAATACATTGTGTTAACATCGTGTTAATATAGTTAATATAGTTAATATAGTTACTTTTGATAGAGTGTGGAGTGTTGAGAAATAAAGAAAAATATATTTAAAAATAATACGTTGGTACAACGTATTTTCATACACTTCCGGTTTCTCGATAAGATAGTCAAATATAGGGCATCAGGTGATCAGGGTACGTTGACATTTAGTTTTGCCAGTCCATTTTATATGGGGTATAGTGTACGCTACTCATATACATACACTAGGACACACTAGGACATAGAGTGTATAGGATCTTAATTAGTTACAATGGTGTCGTACTTATGTTTTTCTTTTTACTATCAATAGTGTAAATATTTTGCACATTGGATACATATTGTGTTAAATTTGAGTTAGTAGTTTGACATTTAAGTGTGACACGTTGTGACATCATTTTTCTTAATCATATATATTCTTAAATTTAGTGTTTATACAGTGTTAAAATAGTGATAGATAAAATGTCTACATTTAAGAATTTATCTACAGAGCTTGGGAGCGCGGCCTCCGCCCACGACAACCACCATATTACTCACAATAATTGGCAGCATAGATTCTACTTTAGGGCCAAAGGGGACAGTACGCTTACAAAAGCTATCCCCATAGTGAGATTATCTTCAATAATCTCAGCAAAATTTCCTAATAAGATAAGTAGGGTCATCCCACTAAAATCTGGGGATCTTCTCATTGAAGCCAAGTCGTCGGAGGCCAAGAGCTTGATTTTTAAATCAAGCCCCATCTATTTCGATGACTTGGAGATATTAATGATTACGCCTGCCACCATTACCAGAGAGGGAGTAATTCACAATGTTCCGGTGGACACAAATCTATCGGAACTGAAACAGGAATTGGTGGACGAACAAGATAACGTCCCCAATATACTCTCTCTCTCGGTCTTACTTAATAAGTTTGGCAGGCAGACCGGAGCTGTCAAGGTTGTTGTTGGCGGGGACTCGCTCCCGAGTCTCCTTAAAATTCATAGCACATTTACTGCCTTCGAGGTTGAGGAGTTTGTGTCCCCTCCGATCAGATGCTTTAAGTGTCAGGGATTTGGGCACAAATATGATAAATGTGCAGGCACTGTAGCCTGCGCCAAATGTGCCCAGTCCCACCATACTAGGGATTGTACCACCCGGGGTAATATGTGTGTTAACTGTGG
The DNA here is from genome assembly GCA_037043455.1 of Cyrtodaria siliqua. Classification (NCBI taxonomy): domain Eukaryota; kingdom Metazoa; phylum Mollusca; class Bivalvia; order Adapedonta; family Hiatellidae; genus Cyrtodaria; species Cyrtodaria siliqua. The sequence goes on along the minus strand of JAWPHD010006318.1, from coordinate 77,014 downwards.
TGGGGAACACTCGACACGATTCAGGGGCTGTTCCATATATATCTCAGCTATTGAGATATCAAAGATAGCCAAGAGGAACAGAACCTCTTGGACTACAGCCATTGAAATATATGGCAAATCAAAGGCCAATAAAAACCAAGGGCGGACTAATTTCCAGCCCCCAATTAAGGCCACAGCCTCTGGTCGTGCTGGGTTATCCCCACGGCAGTTGAAACGGGATCGCCCATTAAACACACAACAGGATGATCCTGAGATCATATCTATATGGTCCCTAAATTTACAGACCCCGAGTTGGGACATGGACCCCCCTGCCCCTCCCTCCCCACATAAAGCTATCTCTTTATCCCCACCCACAGTTAAGCCTAATATATTAATAAGTGAGGGGGCAGTACTTAAAACACCTCCCACACCATCAATTTCAAATGATCTGAAGTCGCCGGTTAAATCCCGACCTACATACGCTGATATAGTTGTTAAAACTGTGGATATTAAGGGACACACTCCCGCTAGCTCTCCTAAAACTAATCTGGTCCCTGTGCTTAACGGGAATACTTTTACTATGGATCAACGCCCCTCCAATAAAATAGACAGTACAAAGTCTTTACATCAAGACAATCGATTCTATAGGAAACAAGGGGGACAGATCCACAGATTAAATAAGCAAGTGCTTCCACCTTCTATTTTAACCCCACAGACCCCTGTGATACCATCTCGTATTTCCCCTATCACTTCCCCTATTTTAATTATAGATGAAACATTAATTGAGCAGCCTATCTCCCCTAATAGCCAAGTACGGAGTCAAATCGAAATCCCACCAAGGTCTCAAAAACAAACGTTGATTAGTCCATCTAACACCCCCGAACGGAAAATTAAACAATCTACACCAAACTCTTCTAACTGTTCATTGGGCACTTCAAAAACCATTAGTGATTGTAGCATGTTCAATGTAACACAAAACACTTCAATTTTGACTGTAGATAATTCTTTTAGCCTCTCATCATCAACGGAAAAAAGCTTAGAACAAATTTCAATTCTAGACCTGGTGGGGATCGATGAAACTCCAACTATTAGTACCCCAATTAAAAATACACCTATATTTTATGACAACTCGTCTCAAACCACCCCATTAAAGGTCCAAGTAATAAACAATACCAAACCTATTATTACTAATATGGATACACTTACAAAATTAACAATTAGATTGATAAATGAAAAAACCAGACCCACTGGCCCGCTGCTAATTAATCACATACATAGGGAGATTCTTAAGGGCATAGTGGGTTCTAGTTTTATCAACCAACCTTCCTCCCACGCCTATAATACATTGGACACCCCACCCCTTCCTAGCTCAATACTCCACCCAGAAAATCTGCTATTGAAAAAGCATAAACCACAACAGATTATTAATAAAAACAATAGCAAGATAACTCTAAAGAAAACACCGAGGAAAACTCAAGGAACACTTAAAGGAACCAAAACACCACGTAAAATAACTTCTTCCTCGGTGGCAACTAAACGACAAAATTCAAATTTTAAAAAGTGTATTAACAATTTCTTTTCGAAGTGAATAAATCTGTGAATATTATATCTTTTAACGCCGGAGGCTTAACACATATAAAGCACTCTGAGATTAAAGTATTCCTGGACCTAAATCCTGAAGTAGATATTCTTTGTATTCAGGAAACCAAATTTAATAAAAAGACTTTCAAATCTATTCCTGGTTTTAAGCATGAATTTAAATTCTATGATAATAATAGAGCTAGGGATATCAATACGTGTGGAGGGTTGGCCGTCTACTTCAAAAATTATATTAATTATGAAAAGATTGAAATTTTAGATCCGAAAGATTCAGATGGTTCTACAACCATTGAAGTACAACTATTTAAAATCTACTTTCAAGATTTTACTTTTATACTGTCAAATTTATATGCACGTAATTGCGACTTCCAATCTCTTAAAACAATATCAAATGTTATTCTGCCTTTAAAGGTAAAGAATATTATTATTTCTGGCGATTTTAACGCCCATCACTTTGCATGGGGCTCGGAAAAAATTACAAAACATGGAAAATCAATAGTCAAATGGTTGGACGAGTTCGATCTAGTCCTCCTGAATGACGGCTCTCCCACACGTCTTGATACATACAATGGTAACCTTACTTGCATTGATCTCTCAGTTACTTCCAGATCTTTAGCTCAAAAAACACACTGGACAGTACTACCGGATAACTGGGGTTCTGACCATTTTCCCATACATATCACAATACAATTAAGTTCTTCTAAAATTAACCAAGAAAGCTATAATCAAAACAAGTTCAATTTCAATAAGGCCGACTGGGATCTTTTTAATATATTATGCAAAGATATTAATCTAGATAATATACAATCCGATGATACCAACATTTTTAACAATAAGTTAACAGACAGTATTCTTAATATTATGCATGAAAGTATTCCAACATATAATAAAAACCCCAAAAAGAAAAATGTCCCATGGTGGAACTCTGAATGCAAAGCAGCAGTTAAAAATAGAAAATATCTTCTAAATAAACTCAAAAAAGATGCCTCTGAAATAAATCTATTAAATTATAAAATGGCGGAACAGGAAGCTAAAACAGTTATATCCCAAGCTAAGAAAAATAGCTGGGAAACTTTCATTAATACCTGTTCCTTAAAACAAAACAATTCAAAAACATTTTGGGATAAAATTAATAAAATACGTGGCAACTCTTTTTCCAGCATTCCCCTTCTTAAAACAAAATTTAGTAATGCCACAACTAACAAAGATAAAGCTAATTTACTAGCTAAACACTTTGCCAAAGTTTCAAGCAAAGAAAATCTTTCAGAGGCAACGATCAACTATCAGACGGTCTTTGAAACCGATTTTAATAATAAATTAAATAATAACAATATTAAAGATGACGATTCCACCTTAAACATACCATTTACTCTAATGGAACTAAAAGATGCTATTGCAAGCAGGAAAAATTCAGCCGTGGGACCTGATAAACTTTCATACCAATTATTCAAACATATGCCTGACTCTACTTTAAATATTTGGCTTACTTTGTATAATAAAATATGGTCTTCTAATAACTATCCTAAATCCTGGAGACTGGCCTGTGTCATTCCAATACCTAAACCTAATAAAAACCCCAATGATCCACAATCTTTTCGACCCATCAGTTTAACATCCCATCCAAGCAAACTAATGGAATTTATGGTTAAAAACCGACTTGAACACTTTTTAGAATCCAAGGGTTTAATTAATAAATTTCAGTCGGGATTTAGAAAAGGGCGTAGCACACAAGACCAGCTAGCCCGTTTACAACATGACATCCTATTTGCTAAAAACTATAGCCGTTCTGTATTAGCAGTCTTTCTCGATCTACAGGCGGCTTTCGATCTAGCCTGGCATACTGGAATTTTATCCAAATTATTTGACCTCGGCATCCGAGGAAACTGTTTTTATTTTGTCAAGGCCTTTCTCCAGGATAGAAAAATTCAAGTAAAAGTTGATGAAGATCTTTCTGAAGAAGAACTATTAGAACGTGGTACTCCACAAGGTTCCATTATTTCTCCCCTCCTTTTTAACATTCTAATTAACGACCTACCTAATGTAGTTCAGGATTCCGGTCTGGTCGTTAGTCAATTTGCAGATGATAGTGGCGCATGGATTTCTGGGAAACGTATAGATAAATTACAAGCTAAAGCACAAAAAGGGCTAAACTTAATTTGGGATTGGGCTATAAAATGGGGATTTAAAATCTCCACTAGTAAAACTACAGGGATTATATTTGGAAATACCGCCCACACTTCTACAGATCTTTACCTGGGTAATACTAAAATTATATTTAGTAACATAGTCACCTTTTTAGGTCTTATCTGGGATAGAAGGCTAAATTTTACAGCCCATATTCATAACCTTTTAAACAAATGTGAAAAGGATTTAAATTTACTAAGAATGCTAAAAGGTACTGATTTTGGGTCCGATAAAAAATCATTAACACTTTTATATAAAACTTTAATAAGATCCAAAATTGATTACGGATCCCATGTATATTCATGTGCCTCAAAAACACTACTTCATCAACTCGATATATTACAAAATAAATGCCTTAGAATTGCACTGGGAGCCCTGGATTCTACTCCACAGCATATTTTGGAACATGAGGCTGGCATTCTGCCATTACATCTTCATAGAGAAGAACAAATGCTTCGTTTCTGGGCCAGGGTCCAAACAAAAAAAGATTCAAATCCAGTAAATAACATTTTTATAAATACCCAATGTCTTTATAGATTCAGAAAAAACCCTAAGCCATTCGGCTCAACCATCTATAATCTAATAGAGGAATATAAACTAGACCAATATCAAATTGCAGACTTTTCAATAGGAGAGGTCCCTCCATGGACTCTAATTCAACCGAATGTAGACTTTTCCCTTTCCTCTATAATAAATAAAAAAGATGAAGCATCAGAAATTAAACTGAACTTCTTACAACATAAGGATAGTAAATACAATAACTTTCTACAAATTTATACAGATGGTTCTAAAGATCCTGTCTCAGGACGTGTAGCATCAGCCTTCGTTATACCAACAAAAAATATTACTAAAATTACTAGAATCTCTGACGGGCTATCAATTTTTACCGCGGAGCTAGTCGCTATAGACAGAGCCCTTAAATGGATTATTAAAAATAAACCCCCATTCTCAGTTATTTTCTCAGACTCTCTTTCAAGTCTCATAGCTATTAAAGACAGAACGAGCAGAACTCGCCCTGATCTTCTGACAAATATTTTATATAAATTAAATGACTGCCATATTTTAAAACTTTCTGTTAACTTGGAGTGGTGCCCGGCTCATGTCGGTATAGCCGGCAACGAAAAAGCAGACCAAGCCTGTAAATCAGGCTTGGACACCATCTCCGTTGATAATCAAATCCCTTTAGGACATACCGAAATTTATTCACAAATTCGGAAAACAATAAATAAGAAAGTAGATCATTATTTTACCAATCAAATTAACAAGTTTCATACTTTCTCTAGACTTAAAACAAATTTCAAAATTCAAGAACCATTTTCTACTAACAGGCTTATTGATAAAGTAATTACTAGACTGAGAATGGGGTATAATCTATTACCGGCTAGTTTAGGCAGCCACATAATTAATGACCTTCATAAGGACTGTCCTAACTGCCTAGTTCATTTTACTACGGAACATTATTTACTAGACTGTAGCCAGTTTGAAATACAGAGAGATACCTTAAAATTAAAATTGCTAAACCTATCACTACCTTTTAACTTAACTAACATCTTAGATCCTATAAAAAAACATAGAGTTCAAGTATTTAGCGCTCTCAGTTCTTTCATCCTGGGCACACAATTTGAAAAGAAGATTTAGACTAGACCACAATGTTGGACGGCCCAGTGGATTAGCTTGTACGTTTTGTCTGCTGGGCTCGAAAACACTGATGGTCTGATTTAAATTCGTTAATGCAGTATATTTTTTACCAAATTACAAACCCTTTTTGATAGTGCAGATAAACGTCGTATTTAACATTGTGTAAACGTCATTCGATTACTTATTGGTCCATGTAAGTAACAACATAATATATAAACTTCTTATGAATAACATAGTCTACTTATATAGTAGACCAAATTTGAGTCATGCTCAGTGCTGACTGCCACCTGGTTAGACGGTCGTTGTACTGGCTCTCTGGGTGGTAGTCAACACAGAGACGTACGTTATTCTTCATAAGAATATTATAAACTACTTAATTGATACATTACATATTTTCCCTTACTCAATTCAATCCCACTTCCTTTTGTCGGATAATTCCATCTAACATTACAGTATAATTTTAACAAATTAACAGACTAAACTACAATGTTGGACGGCCCAGTGGATTAGCTTGTAAGTTTTGTCTGCTGGGCTCGAAAACACTGGTGGTTTGACCTAAATTCGTTTATGCAGTATAATTTTTACCAAATTACAAACCCTTTTTGTTAGTGCAGATAAACGTCGTATCTAACATTGTATAAACGTCAATCGATTACTTATTGTGACAACATAATATATAAACTTCTTATGATATATAATGAGTCACGACTAAGTGAGTGTGGGGACTGCCCTACCTCATGGCGTCGTGGAAGTGCTTATTAAACATCTCTAGTTACATATTTTCCCCTACTCCATTCAATCCCATTTCCTAATGTTGGAAAATGCCATGTAGCATTACTCTGTATGCCCCCACCAGTCCCGGTGTGTGATTTTATTATTTGATTGTTTTATATGAACAGTTAAGTTAATAGAAATTCCTGGCTGTACTATTTAGTTTTATATATGCTTAATATTTCACATTGATTTTATATAGACAGCTGGGAAGATGCTATTTTTAGCTTGATCTGACGCACACATCGGGATAACGGGGGCATAATATTAACATTTAAAACCTATGTATACCTCTGCTTCATGCCCTCCCCAGTGTGGCCTCCTCGTGGCTTTGGCGGAGGGACACACTCCATTTAACGTTTTTTGCTCTCATAAGCGCAGAATTCATACTGAATTATTTTTTATTGAGAGATTTGGAGTGATGTCCCACTAACAACACTGGACATTTTAACAATTTCCTTTTTAACATTATATGCTTATAACTATAATTGTCTATTCCCTTTGGAAGGGAGCATGAAGCAGACATAACATGGATTATGTATATATGTACATACTAAGTTAAAACATTTTTAATAAATGGTGACGCGCTGGCGCTGGAAATTAAAATTATTAATACATGTAAGCTTCGATTGAATTTCATGGACCAACATGAGCGTATTCCACTGGTGTTTCTATCACTCAGCCTCTGCCAAGATAATCTTCTTGTGTCTCTGCAAACCATCTATTGGCAGGTCTTGCGTCTGCCTGGATCCTGCCATCCGTGCGAGATTGATGATCATTAGCAACATTATAAACTACTAGGGTTATTAAAAATAAACTTCTATTGAAAACCTCGCCAAAAGGCCTAGTTGCCAACGGCGAGGCAAAATAAAACCTTATACTACTAATCAACACAACTTGTAGACTGTTCTTTGAGAAATAAAGTGTGATTGAACTGGAAGGATCTATATCTTCTTTTTATCTATTTTAGGTAAGTTACTTCAGTTATTTATTTTATTGGTAAAATTGTAATTTCTTTGAAATATTCTTTGAATGGATATATTGATAAGTTTAACTTAAGGATACATCAATTAAATAATTTATGTTTAACATGAAAAGATTCTGTAATGTGTATATTATGAAATGAAGAGAACATGGTTAAGTAATGACATCTTATGGAAATGAGAGTCGTGAATATTAAACTAATATAATTTGTAGCTTTACTTTTGTGCATATTATTTAATATGTTAAATAATAATGGGAAACTATTGTGTATCGGTCTTTATATTTGTTATTCTGGATAACTAACGCATAACGCTATGGTCATTTAGACTTTTGGCTTATTTCTACTTATGGTTAATCAATATATAAAATGTTGTTCTGATGTAAATTAAAAGAACTGGCTAAAACTATATAGTATAAAGATTTAGCAGATACACTTTAGTTTAATTATAATGATGTTGAATTGTAAAGGTTCGAAAATAAATGATATTAATTATGGATTACAATTAGAAATTGAATCTCTGTATAATTGATAATGATGTTTAAAGTTTCACAATAGATGACTATCACAATTGCTTTGCAGTATATAAGGCGTATAATTCTTGTATTTAAGAATTATACTGTAACGATAGTTGATTTATTATTTGTTTGTTTTAAATATCATATATTACCATCTTATAATAAACACAACTTGTAGACTGTTCTTTGAGAAATAAAGTGTGATTGAACTGGAAGGATCTATATCTTCTTTTTATCTATTTTAGATATCCCCATTTTAAACGTGCAAGTCTAAGCACAACAATATTATCGGGCAACGCATTCCAGCTATCGAGGACGCGGTGGGTGGAGGAATTTAGTCTAATACTTTTGCAAGCTCTTGGTTAAGCACGTTTTAAAGAGTGCCCTCTCATCTAGTTGTTTATAGATAATGAAAATAATGTATAGTCTATATCATCAATATGGAGGATTATTTTAAATAGTTGTATTGTCTCCACGCCTCCGTCTATACTCCAAGGTGGGTAAGTTGAGCTCTCTTAATACTAACCGTGTAGTACGTCTCTGCACATTTTATACAATACGCTTCGTCTTTTTTAATGTTGGGAACCATATAAAATTTCCATAGTCCACATGTGGACATATACGAGCTTTGTATAACTGTATAAATAATGTCTTTTCCAAGAACGAAACATTTCACCTTTCAAGCCAGTTATGCTGGTTGATTGATTTACAGTTTTACTTATATGCATATCAAAATGTAATGTTTTTGTAAAATGTATTCCAAGGTCCTTTCTGTTTTATCAACAGCCACTTGCGAATATATATTGTTTTTATCAAACATTCGATATTCAAATTCATAGTTTAAGTTTCCAATATGGAGTAGGTGAGTATTGTTTTTAGGGTCATCAGGTCAAAGTCACCGTGAACTTGTATAGAAAAACGCATTCCGGACAATAACTTCGAAACTATAACTACTACACTCATGAAACTTCATAGGTACATTGCCCAAAATGAGAGAAGAATCCCTAATGTTTTTTGGGTCAGTAGGTCAAAGGTCAAGGTCATCATGACCGTATATAGAAAACGCATTCCGGACGATAACTGCGAAACAATAACACCTACACTCATGAATCTTCATACGTACATTTCCATAGGTGAGAGGAGGAACCCTATTGTTTTTGGGGCCAGTAGGTCAAAGGTCAAGGTCACGATGACCTTATATGGAAATATGCATTCCGCACAGTAACTTCAAAACAATAACACCTATACTCGTAAAACTTCATAAATACATTGTCCTAGGTGTGAGAAGGAACCCTATTGTTTTTGGGGTCAGTATGCGTCAAGGTCACAGTGACCTTATATGGAAATATGCATTCCGCACAATAAATAACTGCAAAAACTTCATATGTACATTGCCCTAGGTGAGAGGAGAAACCGTATTGCGTTTGTGGTCAGTAGGTCAAAGGTCAAGGTCGCAATCACTTTATATATAAATATGAATTCCGCATAATAACTTCAAAACTGTAAAACCTACACTCATAAAACTTCATCGGTACATTGCCCTAGGTGAGAGAAGGATCCCTATTGTTTTCGGGGCCAGTAGGTCAAAGGTCAAGGTCACGGTGATCTTATATGGAAATATGCATTCCGCACAGTAACTTCAAAACAATATAATAAATGTCATAGGTACATTGCCCTAGTTGAGAGGAGGAACTGTCTGGCTTTTTGGGCCAGTAGGTTAAAGGTCAAGGTAACATTGACCTTATAGGAAATATGCCTTCCACACAATAACTTAAAAATCGTAACACCTACATTTGTAAAACGTCATAGGTACATTGCCCTATGTGAAAGGAGAAACCTATTTCTTTCGGGGTCAGTAGGTCAAAGGTCAAGGTCATTCTCACCTTATATAGAAAACTACATTCCTCATGATAACTTCCATTTACAGCATACTGATACTTATGGGCATCGAACTGGGAACTGTTCGGTTCATAATGTGTTTATGTTTTTAATGTTGGGGCATTACGGGGAAAATTTGGTGGTTGTTATGTCTGGGGCATAACGTATACGTCTGGGCTGAGGTAAGGTGGCAGCTCAGTCACCACAAGATGGCGTGATACAGGCATACCCCTCATCAACCCCCAGCAAATATGATAAGATTAAAGCGTCTCATAACACCGCAAATCAGGCACGCACCACATACATAACAACGCCAAAAACAAGTCGGACCGAAAATAGTCAACACACGAAATTAGGTTGAATTAACCGCTGATGATGACTCTGTTTTTGGCATATATTTAGGCATTAAATAGGCCTGTTGGTAAAGCCTATGTCACTTTCAAAATTACGTTTGAAGTCCAGACTCTATTGTACCCATCTCTTTAAGATACCTTAACGGCTTATCGGTTTTTGTTTTTGGTGGAGGGACAATAATGTAAAGCACACACACTCACCCCCCCCCCCCCCCCCCCCCCCCCACCCCCCACCCACACACACACACACACCCACACCCACACACATGATTACTTCAAAATTGAAACATCTACACTTTTAAACTTCATACATGTTTTGCCATGGTGAGAAATTCTAACGTGTTTGGGTCAGTTGTTCAAAGGTCAAGGTCACCATCACCTTATAGGAAAGAATGAATTCCACATGAAAACTTCAAAACCGTAACACCTACACTCATGAAATTTCATAGGTTCATCACCCTTGGTGAAAGCAGGAAGCCTAGTGCTTTTGTGGTCAAAGGTCAAGGTCACTGACCTTATATGGAAATATGAATTCCACATGATAACTTCAAAACCGTAACATCTTCACCACTGGTACTTCATAGGTTCATCGCCCTTGTTGAAAGCAGGAACCCAATTTATTTTGGGCTCAGTAGGTCAAAGGTCGAGGTCACAATGACCTTATATGGAATCATGCATTCTGCAAAATAAATTCAAAACTGTAACACATACCCTCATAAAACTTCATAGGTACATTGCCCTAGGTGAAAGGAGGAACCCTATTGCTTTTGGGGCCAGTATGTCAAAGGTCAAGGTCACCATGACCTTATATGGAAATAGGCATTCCATCTGATAACTTCGAAACCATAATACCCACACTTATGAGTTATAAAACTTCATAGGTACGTTGCCTTTGGTGAGAGGAGGAACCCTCTATGGTTCTGTGGGACAAAGGTCAAGGTGGCCATGACCTTATATGGAAATAGGCATTCCTCACGATAACTTCGAAACTATAACACCCACACTCAAGAAATTTTATAGATTTATTGACTTTGGTTGTAGGAGAAACCCTATTGATTTCGGGTCATTTGGTCAAAGTTCAAGGTCACCGTGACGTTATATGGAAATAGGCATTTCGTGGGATAACTTCAAAACCATAACACCTGCACTCATGAAACTTCATTGGTAAGAGAAAATATTGTATTTCATTGAGGTCAGCAGGTCAATGGTCAAGGTCGCTATGACCTTATTTGGTAATATGCATTCTGCGCGATAACATCAAAACCATAACAACCCCCACTGATGAAATTTCATATGTGCATTGACGTTGGCTAGAGAAGGAACCTTATTGTGTTTGGGGTCAGTAGGCCAAAAGGCAAGGTCACCATGACCTTATATGGAAATACACATTCCGCCAAATAACGGTGAAACCACAACGCTCATGCTCATGAAACTTCATAGATGCATTACGTTTGGTCAGAGGAGGAACCCTGTTGCTTTTGTGGTCACTTTGTCAAAGGTCAAGGTCACCAGTACAAGTGATAACTCCGGGAGTATAATACGTACACTCACGAAACTTTGTAGATACATTGCCCTTGTTGAGAGTAGGAACCCTATCACCTTGACCTGACACCTAGGAAATGCTTTTAACATAAAATATTTAGGAAACGGGCGTATAATGCCCCGTTAGGCGGCGCTCTTGTTGAATATACATGTCACATTTGCCATCTCCCAATCATCCGGTACTGTTCCTTCTTGAATGGATTTGCTAAATATATTATGAAGAGGTAAGTACAACTGATATTCACATTCCTTCAATAACAGTGGACGGCAGTTGTCAGGTCCACATGCGTTTGATGTGTTCACAGATTTAAGAAGTCTCAATACCTTATCTGGAGTCACGTTTACCGTATATATGTTGAAATCAGGATTTACCATTTCCCCAAAGTATGGTAATGGAGAGTCTTCTTCCACAGTAAAAACAGATGCAAAAAAATACAACGAAAATTATACATCAGCACGTGTGGCTAACGGCATAATGTTTATATAGCAACAACTTAGCAACAGTGCACTGTTGTCTGTGTCGTTGCCTTCCGGCGATCCAAAGTTTATTTAAATCTCATGGCCCATACGGGCATAAGAGTTAACAAACAAACTAGAAATGAACATACAACAGAGCATGGTAAAAACATAAATAACAAGAAACATCACTGTAAGTGACAATGCCCGCGAAGTGGTTTTGACCGTTGACCTCTAAGTGTGACCTTGGCTTTGGAGCCACGGAACTGTACTTTGCGCGCGACACATCGACTTGTTGTGTTGTGCACTTGTGCCAAGTTATTTGATAATCCGTCCATGAATGTCGGAGTTATTAACCGGACAGGAAATCACTTCTTTTTTTACCTTTGACCTCTAAGTGTGACATTGACCTTGGAGCCACGGACCTGGATTTTGCGCACGGCACGTCGTCTTGTTGTGGTGAGCATTTATGCCAAGTTATTTGAAAAATCCGTCCAGGAATGTCAGAGTTATTGACCGGACAGGAAATCACTTCTTTTTTTACCTTTGACCTCTAAGTGTGACATTGACCTTGGAGCCACGGACCTGGATTTTGCGCACGGCACGTCGTCTTAATTGTTGTGGTGAGCATTTATGCCAAGTTATTTGAAAAATCCGTCCAGGAATGTCAGAGTTATTGACCGGAGACGATTGTACGGACTGACGGACTGATTGATTGACGGACGGACGGACGGTGCGACTACTATATGCCGCTCTTCGGGGGTATAAAAATAAAACACATATAAAACTACAAACTGGTTTGAAAGTACAATAAACTACATGACAGCTATTCTAATTAGTAATATTATAGTGAGAGGAATGTATTAAGGAAGATGGTTCATTTAAATTGCAGCATAATTGATTTAACAAAACTTGATAATTGTATTAAAGTAGTTCTATCAGTATTACACATAAGCTTCTGAAGTTTTAGAACATGTGGTTTTCTGTAAATAGGGTCTATATTTTATTCTCTTTGAGTTTTGAAAAAATAACAGTTAAGTGACTCAGTCAAGTTATTGAACATACCGATGCGTCGATATACATCCGAAGCGTGATCCCGAAGAATGACCGGTACCGGATTGGCCGAGTTTTACGATTGTGTACGGCACAGTACGGCTTTTACTCCTGACCTCCCAAACTACGGGAAGTGACGTAATGTAAAAATTCAACCATTTTGGGTATTTACCAAATATATTTAAAATAGCGGAGACAATTCACGAAGTTATACAGGTACAGACGGATTTCCATATATTGTTTTGTATTAGCTAACCGCGTAAGCATATGTTTCTTAATATTGTTTTATACTGGCATTAGATAAATCATTTACAATGAGTTATTTCTGCTTCAAATAATTATCTACTTCACTTCCTGGTTTGTAAACAAACTTGGGAGTATTTGTAATAATGACCAGATTCTATCCGTCATCATCGGCCAAGTATATTGTAGAAATTCTTTATTAAAGTGAACATTGTCAAGTTGAAATGTGGTACCTTTTGTGTAACAAGGAATTGTTTAGTATTGTTTAACGATTTTATCAAAAATATCAAGAACATATCGGTAGTTGGAAAAATAATTTTATAGTCTTGCACCACAAAATTGTTTGCTGATGACACCAGGGAGTACGTCATAGGGAGGAGAAACGGGTTCATAAACGCTCTAGTTTATCGATTTATGTTGTCGCGCTAGAACGCCGCCATTTACTATTTTATCGATACAGGTAAATCAATCGTAAGCGCGTTACATTTGAAAAGTTAAAATTTCAGCCAACATCTCAAATAAGGCAGTTTTTACAGCCCCTTTTTACGGCTTTCTGTTATACTCAACATCACGAAATTACATTCTTGATACAGATAAATATGTCTACTATTAAATTTTTGTTATTATTAATGCCTAATATAACCCATACTTCGTATCTCGTTTGCAATAGCTCCACACCATTATCTCAAAAGGCACATTTTCATCACCTCTTTTTAGGCTTTGTCTTATAATCACCACCATGCAATTACCTTCTTGACAAAGATAAATATGTTTACTATTCACTTTTTGTTATTATTCATAATTTTGATAGAGCATCATCAAAAAAACTGACCAATCAGTGACTAGAAATAATACATACCTAATACATTCTGGTAGGTGATAAACTCGGTCTTTATCCTTGATGTTCAACCAAGTTTACTGTTAAAATTAAGGTATCTACAGTGTGATTCTTTTAAAAACCTGCATATTTCATGTACATTCATGCAAATTTATTCAATATATGTATCTTTCAAAATCAAAATATTGAAAATTATCGCCTTTTTACTCGGCCAAAGATTTTTATTTTACTATAGAACCTAAGGATAAAAACCGAGTAACACAAATTTTATCACCTACTGGAAATAAGATAAAAATATCAACATCTCTGCAATGAAAAATTATGAATTAATGCCTAAATAACCCGTAGTCTCGTATCTCGTTTACAATAGCTATACACTGTCACCATCGTTTATTTGGCGCAGAGTGGCGCCATCTTTGTTACACGGAACCGTCTGGTAAAATGTGCTTTTAAACATGCAAACAAATACACACTCTGTAGCAGAGGACACAATGTGAATAAATAATACTTATGTTTACATTTAGCACCTTTATTGAGTTTGTAAGTGTAATAATTTATAAGAATTTGCTGTTTTTCACACACTCGCGAAACAACCGGAAAATAGTCATTTTCACGGAGTAGTGAAACACATGCGCGACAACATAAATCGGCAAAACGAGTCCGTTTCTCCTCCCTATAACGTACTCCCTGATGACACAAACTTATATAAATAACCCTCAAAGGTAGCAAGACCTACAAGAAAGCATTTTAACGCATGTGAGTAGGCAGAAAGATGGCAAATGACATTTTAATGCCAAAAAGTGTAAACATCTCGAATAATGACGAGGAATCTAATGTGTTCTACATTAAAGATAAGGAAAATAAAATTAACGAAATTTCTAAGATATTAGAGGAAAAAGACCAAGGGATAACGTTCCGACTCCAAGCTCAAAATCTTCAAAACCTTTACACTTGTGGACAAAGAAATGTTTCTCAGCTTATACAAATCTTTAGTCAGACCCCACCTTGAGTAGGCTACAGTGGTGTGGGTAACCTCAGAAATTTCCCTTGCCAAGTTGCCATACAAGACTTACTATGTTACTTTTGTTAGGGTTACCAACCCTTGAATATAGAAGAGAGCGGGCCAATGTAAAACTAAATGCTATTAAAACGAAGCAGGCATGTTATTGAGGACGCCGCCATTATTGGCATTTATTATTTTTTCGGCTGAAGTTTTTTCCGTATGTGTAATATGCTATACAACAATTAAATATATATGACTGTGCAGTGTTCTCCCCAGAAATGTTTGAAGGCATGTCGATTATATCTCAGAAAATATGGTTTAGGGTGTATCAGTGTACCCAACCCCTATATTTTAAGGTATTTTGTCAAAAAGACACCGGATTTATGAAAGAAATAGGCTAGAGATACTAAATATTGTGGTATAAACTTATTCAAGATAAAAATAAATGAATTAATAATGACTGTATTACATGTCCTCCACAATTAAGGCATGTTGCAAAAGCATTCTGGCTGCGAAGGCATGTTAAATGCGACATGTCTTAATGGCCTGGGGAGAACACTGCTGTGTTGTGAAATGGCAAAAAATGGAATTTATGGAAGCATTATAATAAAACTTGATATTGTTGGAAACTCAAAAATAGGATATCTTCCTGGGCCACAATGCAGTACTCATTACCTGGTTTATCAGTGCTCAAAGAAAATTATTTTTAGAGACAGGCCCAGGGCTTGTTGCTTCTGAAAATGGACAGGCCCCGATTTGAAATGGACAGGCCCTGATTTGAAATGGACAGGCCCTGATTTAAAATGGAAAGGTCCAATATTTTTTTCTTATTGTAAATGTGTCTTTATTCACTTTTATAGCACACATTAATTTTGTTTCGTATGTATTAATCAAGCTCAGAACCTCCTCTGACTATATTTTCCTTTTTGCTACCACTTTATGCTCCCTGGTCAGCGGACTTATTTACCATTTCGTTTAAAATATGTTAGAATAGAATATTACATAGTAATTTAGGCCTATAACCAATGCAAAGGAGAGTACTAGCACTTTTGCCAAACGATAATAATCAGAGCAGACTTGGTGAAACTGGAGCTAAACTTGGAGCCAAATTTTTAATCAGGTTTTATGCGACTATCAGAGCCTCCTATGGCTATATTTTTTCTTTTTGTCACCACTTTCTCCAAGTAAAGAATTAGGAGCCTAGACTAGAATTCATTTAAAAGTAGGATTCCAGGAACTCCTTACACCTTAAATAATGAATAGAAATATACTTGATATCTGTATTTATACATATACAGTATATATATTTTTCTTTCCACCAACATATATTTGTAAAGGACAGTTTTTCTTATTTGATTATGTAAAAAAAAAAAAAAAAAATAATATATCCGAAATTATGTACCATCCAAACTACTATGACACCGCACTTTTACGGCCCGAACATTTCACAAACATTCAATCGAAATACCATCAATAACGATTTGTTTCATGCATTAGTGTGTTTTTAATGACAAAAACGGTATTTCTTATCACAAAGGAAAGAAAACACAACCCTAATAGCAGAATAATGAGTTTTATGTCAACAATTGTCGACCTCAAAGTTGTGACAAACTGCCGACACGAAGCCAGGCAAAATATTCAAACTTCTTATTGTTTCATTGTGTGTATAACACATTTTAATTACTTTATTGCAAGTGTTTTCACAGTTCACAATACACATGGGAGTATTTTGTCTTGAGAAACTTGAGCTTGAGATCCAGTAAAACAGATTTTATTTTTTTTAGACAGGCCCGACGGGCTCCTCGTCTGCAAAATGAGACAGGCCCGGAATGGATTTCGAGGAGCCCCGGGCGTCGGGCTATCCTATTTCTTGAGCACTGTTTATGGCGACTGAACATACTTACTGAAGTAGTAATACTGGATATTATTCAATCCTAATTGATCTCTTTTTAGCTCGACTGATCAGAGATCAGCAGAGAGCTTATGCCGTGGTGCGGCGTCCGTCTGTCTGTCCGTAAACTTTTATTTGTAGCGACTACTCCTCTGAAACTACTAGATGGATATTCATGAAACTTTACAGAAATGTTGCCCATAAAGTCTAGTTGATCCGAGCAAAAATTCATGTTGATGTGAAATCCAAGATGGCCGCCAGAGCTAAAAATAGAGTTTTGAAATACAAGTTTGTAGCGACTACTTCTTGAAAACTATAAGTGATATTGATATGGGACTTTTTCTAAAATGATCAGCATGACATGATGTTGGTCTTTGTCAAAAATCGTTTTGATTCGACATTAAACATGGCTGCCAGCGGCCATCTTTGTTTACATAGTTATATAGTAAAAACTTGTAGCGACTACGACTCTGAAACTAATTGACGGATGTTCATGAAACTTCACAGGAATGTTGCTCTTGATGTCGAGTTGATCCTTGAAAAATTTCAGGTCGGCCGGAAATTCAAGATGGCCGTCACAGCTAAAAATAGATTTAAAATAAATAATTGTAGCGACTACTTCTTGAAAACTATAAGTGATATTGATATGGAACTTTTTCTAAAATGATCAGCATGACATGATGTTGGTCCTTGTCGAAAATCCTTTTAATTCGACGTTAAACATGGCTGCCAGCGGCCATCTTTGTTTACATAGAGTTATATAATGAAAACTTGTAGCGACTACTCCTCTGAAACTACTTGACGGATTTTCATGAAACTTCACACGAATGTTGCTCTTGATGTCTAATTGATCCTAGCAAAATTTCAGGTCGGCCGGAAATTCAAGATGGCCACCATGGCTAAAAATAGATTTTCAAAATACAAGTTTGTAGCGACTACTTCTTGAAAACTATAAGTGATATTGATATGGGACTTTTTCTAAAATGATCAGCATGACATGATGTTGGTCCTTGTCAAAAATCGTTTTGATTCGATGTTAAACATGGCTGTCAGTGGCCATCTTTGTTTACATAGAGTTATATAATGAAAACTTGTAGCGACTACTCCTCTGAAACTACTTGTCGGATTTTCATGAAACTTCACAGGAAATCTCTTGGTGTCTACTTGATCCTAGCAAAATTTCAGGTCGGCCGAAAATTCAAGATGGCCACCACGGCTAAAAATAATTTTTCAGAACAAGTCTGTAGCGACTACTTCCTGAAATCAAAATCAATCAGTAGAGCTTCAAGGTCATTGACCTCTTGTTTATGTAACCAGCTTTTACTAATCTTCTATTTATTATTAATATTTCAGTGGTTTCTTTTGTCACAAATAATGAAATAAAAAATTATAGATTCCCCGGTCATACACCTGGTGCTGAGTGCCGCCTTCTAATTGCACATTGCAAATGAAGTGAAGGCCCTTGAAAAAAACATGAATTTTGACAACAAAAATGAACAAGCAAGGTTTTACGCAAGCGTAAAATAGCTGCCGAGAGAAAACAGCATTATATTTGGGTAGGAACTTTGAACAATGTTTAATCCAACAGATCAAGTCACGTGTTAAAACAGTATTAAAAAAATCTTTACCAAACTTTACCAGATTGTTAATATCAATGAAAGCGACAAGTTCGAAAACCAGCCAGATTGGACGATTTACACTGGAGTTTTGGCTCTTGATCTTCATTTGGCCGTATTTCTGTGAAACTGCAGGGATGATCAGTACCAAGCCTTGTTGTACATATTGTCACCGTGTTCCGTTTGAATGATTTTGGCAGAGTTATGGCCCATTTACATGTTTTAATACGCAAACTTTGTCCTGACTAGTTCTCCTGAACTTGCCAGATTTCAACGAAACTTGACAGGGATGATCAGTACCAAGCCTAGTTGCGTATATCATCGCCATGTTCCGGTTGAATAATTTTTGAAAGAGTTATGGCCGCTTATACATAAATTTTATCTTTAGCCAGTAGAGCGTCCACAGGTTTTCAATAATGTTACAGTTAACCCAGGTATTATTTTATTTGGCCAAATAGTATAGAATCATGACACATGCTAAAAAATTATTTATCTGTAGGTGAACACCCATTGTTTCAGGTACCAAATTTGATATATCCTTTTATGATAAAACAGTTTTAAAAACAACATTTCTTATCAATGGTTATGAAAGCTAGTACTCACAAAAGCAAAGATGCTACAATGTTTTTAATTTTAGCATTTTTGCTTTTTATAGGATGCTCAAAATAAGGCTAATTCCAAGGTAGGGAAACTAGGTAATCCCAACTCATAAATTACAGAGGTCGTAATTGATGTGACTTACAAAGCGGAGTTCGAACAAATATTTAATAACTAGAACCATAGATCTATATACACTGGATTTGAAACATGTCGTAAATCCAGTTTATCCGCCGAATAATAATTTACCAATGAATACATGCGCGTACATGTAAGGTATTATGGCGCATTGCGCTAAGTTACGCACCATCTTACGAATTGATCAAATATAGGAAAACCTAGTATACATATCGTTAATTTATTTGTTTTGGGAAAAGTATTTACGATAGCCGGCTATTTCAAAGACGAGTTGAAAGATAATTCTTTGCAGTGTCTTTCTTTTCTTTATTCTATACAGTGATGTTGGTTTTAGCTTTACTAAAAACGAACTAAATAACAAAAATTACGTTCGTTTTACCGTATGTGAAACTGCGACAGTGACGTGACTCCGCACATTTAAAAAATATATATTTACATATCGTTGCTGATTTGTTTATTTTGGCAAAAGTATTTAAGCTAGCTGGCTACTAATTCAAATACGAGCTGAAGGATAATTTATTCTATACAGTGATGTCTGTTTTAGCTTTACTAAAAAAGAACTTAATAAGAACAATTACGTTCGTTTGACCGTATGTGAAACTGCAACAGTGACGTGACTCGGCAAATTAAAAATATATATATATATACATATTGTTGCTGATTTGTTTATTTTGGGAAAAGTATTTAAGCTAGCTGGCTAATTCAAATACAAGCTGAAAGATAATTCTTTATTCTATGCAGTGCTGGCTGTTTAAGCTTTACTAAAAACAAACTAAATAAGAACAATTACGTTCGTTTGACCGTATGTGAAACTGCGACAGTGACGTGACTGGACAAATTAAATATATATATATATATCGTTGCTGTATTATTTCTTCTGGGAAAAGTATTTAAACTAGCTGGCTAATTCAAATACAAGCTGAGAGATTATTCTTCATTCTATAAACATAAAGTGACTTCTGTTTTAACTTTAATAAACAAAATAAATAATATGACCGTAGGTGAAACTGCGACAATGATCATGTGACTCTGCAAATTGTAAATACATGCATAATGATACATGTAAGTACATAAGTTCGCTGGCTCATTAGGTAATTCGACTTGATTTTGGCTTCAGTTGCCTTGTTTAATTAAACTATGATGGATTTAGTGATCTATTGTTCCATATTGCACATCTGGCGCCTTCTAATTAACACCGTTTGATACCGAATATACAGTGCGGTCGACGTGTCTGTTTTTATTACACCCTTTCACCCCTAAGTCAGAGGTGTCGTACCGAATATACAAGGTGGTTGTGCGCGATATTTCGGCATATTGTCCCCTTAGAAGGGCGGTAACAGATGTAATTCAAAGGGTTGTTTTGTGTTCCAAATAACAGGATGTTGGTGATCGATATAATATTTCGGTTTTATTGCACGCAAGTACCCCAAAAGTCAAATGTGTCATACGAATACACAGGTATCACATCGTAATGCTATTTTTTAACCAACTTAAACAGCAAAATTTGAGACGAAAACAAAGGCTATACAGAAATCCAAGGCCGTCGTTCAAATCTACACAATAATGGCAATACAAAGGAATAATTATTTTGAATATCGAACCATAAATAAAACAGGAGTTTCACTTAGAATGTTTATACATTTATGAAAAATAAAGGCAATTTTATTGATGAATTTTCAACCAAATTCAACTGCGTAATTTGCGAACAAAAAGGCTATACAGAAATCCAAGGCCGTCAAGCAACTCTACACAATAATGGCATTACGAAGGAATAATTACTTTGAATATCGTAACGTAAATGAAAGAGAAGTTAAATTTCAAAAAATGTACATTCTCGATTTCAAGCCGCAAATGGCGAAAACTAGAAAAAGAATTTATGAATTTTCAACCAAATTCAACTGCTTAATTTACAAACAAAACAAAGGCTATACATAAATCCAAGACCGCCAAGCAACTCTACACAATAATAATAATTACTTCGAATGTCGTAACGTAAATGAAAAGTTAAATCTCAAAAAAATTCTCGATTTCAAGCCGCAAATGGCGAAAACATTAGAGAAAAAAGAAAATCAACACAGCTATCGAGCGTATTTTCGCCGCTAAAATCCAAGTTATAGTATGAATTCCATAATTTCTTTCAATAAATTAAAAGCAATACATGCAGAATGAGGGCTCAATCTAGGCCAGGAATTTAGGGAGAAGTCACTTCTCCCTCAAGTGATTTTAGGGAGAAGTGGAGAGAATTTAGGGAGACTTCACGCGACGTGTATACGTAGACAACGGTTGAATAGTCATCACCATGTATATTGCAATGCAGTGAATACAGTGTAATGCAAACTAATTCTTTTTACTCTATAATATGAGCTTGAAATATTGATGCAAATTTCTATGATAATGGATTTATTACTATACTGTACCTTTTTAAAAAAAATTTTTTTTTTTTTTTTTTTTAATTTTTTTTTTTAATTTTTTTTTTTAAATTTCGGCGACTTGATTTAATTTTTTTTTTTAAATTTCGGCGACTTGAACTTCGCTTTGATGTGCTGCCAAGGCGAAGTCAAGAGATCGCGGGCGCGTTCTTCGCCCGAATCGCCCTGTAGATTGAGCCCTGTTGACAGATTTAAATAACTTACCTCAATATTTGAAATAGATCGTGAAGTAGTATGTTAATAATTCAGCTTTATGTCAACATCAACTCATTTCAGGATTATCGATCGCGTCAAAAATAGCCACCGCGCACCTGTTACCCTGGCAGGTACCCTGTTGTTTACCGCAGAATAATCAGGGAACCAGCTTATTGACCATTCGGCGGATAAATCGGAAAGTAACAAGGGGCGTATTGGGAGTTTCAAATCCAGTGTACATATATATCCATGCTAGAACTGATAAATAATATGCTTTTGTTGCAGCTAAAAAAAGAAGCAAAAAGAAGCATTGTCGATCAGAGGAAAACGTATACGCTGATGGAAAATGCCCTACTGGGTATTCTGCTGGGAAACCAGTATAAAGGCCAGCAAATACTGATCCCCGATCTTGACATGCAGTCTGCTGGAGGTCTGTTAATTTTAAAATTTATTGATTTTTTTTGTTTTAGATGTACAGCTTACTTTTCCTGTTGCTATAAATTAAATAGATTCAATAGGTTATTGCATTTAAGTGAAATGTTCATAATATTAATGGCCTCAATATTAGACACGTGCATTTTGACTGATACGCACCCCTAATGCTTTTAACAATTTTCATCATGAAAATATGGAATAAACTTCCACAGGACAACACATACAAATATAATACTCATGATTTTTAAAATTTGATTATTTGTAGTAAGTTGATGAGTAATGATACTCACAATTTAAAAAAACAGAGTTTTTAGAAAAAAATGCGAGTAAAATACGCAAAAACTCATCTTATCTACTACAGCTCTGTAATATCAGTACTTTTGGAACCCAAAGAAATAACTGCCATTGTCAACAGGAGAGACCACTACCCGAACAGGAACGATAAAGACATTACCATGTTATTGTGTCTCCTGCATACCATGCAAACACTTAGGGATCACTTTGTCCGTCAGTCCTATGGATCAAAGTATTGAAAATATTTTTATGAAACTTGGTATGTTGGTAGAGGGCAATGAGGGCAATGAGGGGATTATGCATGTTACTTGAAGGCATTTTCGGTAGTTTTCCATGCGCAGCTATTTTGGGCGGCTTCTTTTCTAAAACTATAGGATGGATTTTCCTACAAATTTACAGGAATGTTGCTTTTGATGTCTAGTTGTATTTTTTAAAAAAAAATTTTTTAATTTTTTATTGACTATTTAAATAAAGGCCTATTATTAGATACATAAAACAGGAAAAATATAGCATTTTGAAAAAAAATCTCAACAAAATTAAAAAATTTAAGCATAATGGTACGGTTCCAAAAACCAATATTAAATCTCAAGATGCATGGTGACCTATACATTTAATTGCATATATTGTCTAAATATATGTTCAAATAAGTGCTTAGGAAGTTTGAACAAATTCTGTTATTAGGAACATAACAAAAAAGGAAAATATATACCATTTCTATATAATTTCATACAAAACTTGACCTTTTAGCATAGGGGTAGGGTTTCAATTTTTTTTTCTAAACAAGCATGGGGACCTACCATTTTTATTGCACATTTTTTTTTTATATATATATGTTAAACTACGTGCTTAGAAAGTTTAAACAAATTCTATTATTGGGAACATACAAAAAAAAGAGGAAATTGTATCATTATGGGCTAATTTGTGCATAAATTGTGGTAATAGTCTCAACAGATTTTGTAAAAAAATATAGGTTTTACATAAAGATGAGCTTTAAATGTTATTGTAATTAAATGTTCTTTACTTTAATACAATTTTAGCAGAATTGTGACCAATGAATAAATGATTAGACTTCAAAGATGTCTTATTTAGCTATTTGATGGACTTGTTCAACTTTTTGGACAGATTGACAGGACGGTGGCATTACAAATTATTTTTTAAAAGTTTAACAATCATGGTGACCTACCATTATTTTTGCCTTTTCTGTCTATATATATAACAGACTTACAGTACAAAAAGTTTAAAGAAAATCTGTTGTTCAGAAAAAACTAAAGAAATGTCTAAGTCTTTATTTTGTTGAGTTGACAAAAATATGGTTGCTATTGCAACGGATATGAAAAGAAATGCTTCAAGATAATTTAATGAAAATGTGTGTGTAGGTAAAAGGGAGCGAGGACATATGTACATCAAAAGATGGCTGCATGGTTGGCTGGCTAATAAATACACTGATTCCAGTAATCATCTCCCATCTTAATTATTGTCATTCTTTGCTCATCATCTTTCAAATTCCCCATTCCATCCTGGTATGACCGAAGTGGTTGCATGTAGTTGTAAAACACCATTCGGTTGAATTCATTTAATTCTGCTTTTAGTAATGATACTCTGTCTTGTATGTATTTTATTCACTTTTTTTTTTCAGTAACATTTGTCCCGGCTGGTTCTGCCATGGACGGAGAAAACAGTTATGTGGATTTGAAACAGCAGAAAAACTGTGGAGGGGACAACAAGCAATCGAAGGTTAATAATGTGCCAGAACTTCACGTGCAGCCTGAGCCTGAAGAAACTCCAACCAAGTACAAGCATTCCAAAGCATTTGTCCATGAAGGCCCCAATCTGCCACAGCCACCTGCGCAGGACAATGATCCATTGGGGAAGCTAGGCATTTTCGAGAGGAAGGCTGATGAAGGCCAGTCCAAGTTTCCTGTGTCGTACTATACTGGGATATCATCTCGACCTAATGATAGCTTTTCTCAAGGGTAAGGTATTCCTGATTAAATTTCATGCATTTTGTACTCAATGTGTAATCCTTTTGAAAAAGCATGTATGGGGATGGGAAGAGAATATGGAGCTTCAAACTATGATTGAGTATAAAGCTCCAGATATGTTTTATATTTAAATATTTCATATAAGTATGAATGAAATGTACAAGTGTCATCATTATTGTAGTACTATCCCTTACAAGTTCAAGCATTTAAGATCATCACATGATTCTTTTTTCCTTACAAGTTTTAATGTGCACTTGTTGGTCTAGAGTGTTGGGTCCTTAGAAAAGAAGTTTTTCATTGGTTGTCGGCAAGTTCCTAGCCAAATACTTCACTATTTTCTGTGATTCATTTATTTGTAAAAGTTTACTATCATGAAACTTCTTAGGTTCATTGAGAGGAGAAATGTTACTGTTGTGTGGTCTGTTGTTCATAGGTCATGGGCACCATGAGCTAATATTTTTACTAAAAAAAATGTTTTTAGTATGAAAATGAGAAATTAGTTTTGAATTTATATCTCGAAAATACATTAAGAAAGATTAACCATTTAGTAGTGTTCTGTTAAGAGCCTTGATTTATGTTTTTGAAGTAGTAACATGTTGTGTTGTAGAAAAGTGAAGCATACAACCACAAAAGGTCTGAAGCAGATGCTGACCCAGTTACCATTGCTGACATCGAGCACTCATGGATGCATTATTGACGAGGTATTTAAACATGATTTTACTATGAAAAATCTGCTGTACATATATAATTTCTTGATCACATTTAGCAAGTAAATCTCATGACCGTAAAGCCTTGTATCAGTTAATATATGAATTAAAACTTAAGTCATGAGTTGATCACACATTGCTTATTCATATTTATTCTAACTTTGCGTCCTCAGTTTTATTGAGCACACTCACGCACACAGGTTCCATAACTCTATATTACATTGCACAAAATGGAAACCTAAATGAATCAGTTGACAAAGTATTTGGAATCGTTACAACTTATGCTGTCAAATCAGTGCAGTAGAATAAAATTTACTTAGTATACCAAATAAATGTTCAGTACCTCGGTGTACTAAATTCAGTTCAGTCCAAACTTTATTTTTTGCCGGATAAGCATTTAACATTTACTAGTACGCTGCGCTAATTCTAATCATAAAACTGGAAGTGTGCAGATCGTAATTGTATATTTATATCAGGGGTATTGTTTATATAAACACGTTAAAAAGTTAGCATACCTTTTTGACGAAACGTATGTTTCTAATCAGTAATTTCAATTAACGTGTACATCGGGTGATTTAATGCAAATTTGACGGTAATATTATACACTAATACTTGACATTACGTCTGTAAGGTTGAAAACAAACACTCTATTTTTTTTGACATCAATATCGATGTGACACTTACTGCAACCAGGAAGGCTTTTTAGACATGTTGGATCACCTGAGCCGAAGTCTCGAGGTGATCTATTGGAATCTTTCCTCGTCCGTCCGTCCGTCGTCGTTCAACTTTTGCTTCAAACTACCTCAGACCAAATTTCACATGTATGATCCTAAGATGAATGCTTTCTAAATTTGTTAAAATTAGGTCAGCGCGACATCCAAGATGGCCACCGTTACCATATATGGTCGAAACCTTAGGGCTGTTCCATAAAAAATCACCTGGGGGGGGGGAGGGGGGGGTGTTTGGCGGCGCTATGTATTTTTTTTCTACGGATGGTGTGGTGAGGCAGATATTTTTTTACGTGGGCGGTGGGGGCTGACCGATATAAATTTCTACAGGTCGTTTGGGTATAAATGATAATACATGATTCTGTAGGTGGTGGGTGTTCCGGAGATTTGGTTTTATTTATATCGGTGGTTGGGTGAAATCTCTCGGCGACAGTACGCGATACCAAAGTGAATTCCAAAATCGGCACAATGTTTTTGTTTTTTTAACAGCATTTCGCTAAAGGGAATTAACGTTGACTCGAGTTACGGGTGTGACGTCCCACACCCCTCACTCTTCACAGTGGAGGTATGCTCTGCTGTCACTGAAGCGCTCTTGAAATTGTTCACTGAAGCGCTCTTGAAATGTTTATAGTATGGTACGGCTATTGCCCCCAACCATTTACAAGCGTCCAAGTGTCGTTTCTTGATCCTCACTTTTTTTAATCGGTTTTGCGATACATCCAATGCCAGGCATGTGTGTTTGCAAGAAGGAAAACATGTGGAAGACATGAGGAAACAGTATGCAACACAGTTATAAAGTCAATGACGAGTGGGACGTTGTTCTCGCAGAAAAATGGACAGCGTCATTTCATGTTCGCCCCACATAGTTTCGCCCCACGTCGATTCACCCACCATTTCTTATTTATTATTACGTAAAATAATAAAAAAGAATATTATGATGTAAATTATCAAATAATGAATGAATTTAAAAGTTAATCCACAGCTACGTCCTCTGAGCTTTATTTGTGGTACAAAAAAATATATGTATAGTGTTTTATAATTGTTTTGTCTCTATTATTTTTTTTAAAAGAAGTTAAATATTAACACAGTCCAAAATAAAAAAGGAAAATCCCAGTTATCTCTTTAAATTACCCATCCAAAACGACCGAATTGCACTTGGATCAATAAACAGATGGGGGTGGGGGATGGGGGCGGTTAGCTCCAAAAATATGGATATTTTTGTAATGTCTTCATAATCGCTTCTATAGAGGGGTGGGGTTTGACCAAAAAATCACTTCTATTGGGGTTTCTTTATTTTAATTGCTTCCTTGTGGGGAACCGTTACCTATAAAATTATTCTGTAGGTAGGTCCTTTTTTGTTGAAAAAGCTTCTGTAGGGGTCTTCTTGATTTAAAGTTCTCCCCGCCCCCCAACCCCCACCGCCACTACCACTTTGCTATAATGTTTATATTATTAATTAAACGTGTTGATATATTTGGTTTATATTTTTAAAACAATCATTAAAACTATAGGTGGTGGGTAAATTGAAAATCAAAATCTATAGGTGGTGGGTAATGAAAATACTTAGGCGGTGAGGTAAAAAGGAAATAAATAAATATAGGTGGTGGTGTAAAAAGGAAATTAAAATATGTAGGTGGTGGGGGTAAAAAAAAAGTGCCTCCCATCCCCCCCCCCCCCCCCCCCCCCCCCCCCCCCCCCCCCCCCCCCCCCGTCTTTTTTCTGGAACAGCCCTTAAAAAAAACCTCAAGAACCGCTGGACAGATTTCAACAGTTTTTCTTCTAAAATGATTGGCAACGCCTAGACTATCAAGTTTGTTCAAATGAAGTCCCCCCCCCCCCCCCCCCCCCGTCTTTTTTTCTGGAACAGCCCTTAAAAAAACCTCAAGAAAAGCTGGACAGATTTCAACAGTTTTTCTTCTAAAATGATTGGCAACGCCTAGACTATCAAGTTTGTTCAAATGAAGTCCCCGGGGTCAAAAATGACCGTGCAGATGTTTAATATTTTGCATTTGCTATAAGCCTATGGTCCTCTACCAAGTTTGTTCAAATGATGACCCTGCGGTCACATTCGGTCCCGCCCCGGGGTCACAGTTTTACATAGACTTGAATAGGGAAATACATAAAAAATCTCTGAAACCACAAGGCACGCAGCTCTCATAATATTACATGTAGCCCTGGGGTCACATTTGGTCCTGCCCCAGGTGTTACACTCTAGCATCTTCAATTTGTATTTGATCTTTACCGAACTTTGTCGGTGTCTTTATATCAATGTTGTTAACACAACAAAGGCCACATTTCTTGAACAACCTTAACCAAACTTGCACAGATTGTATATGACCATAAGATTTTGATAATGGGCCAGTACTCAGGTGATCGATTTAGGGCCGGCCATATTGGCCCTCTTGTTTGTTACTTTTGATTGCTTAAACTTGAATAAATCTAAATAAGGGAAGTTTATTCTTTTTGTGTTGTACATACTCGGTATAAGATCTATAACGTTAATAATGTTATGCTACTCTTGCAGAATTTAGATCCAGAATGTGATGTATATGTGCAGGGGATTCACTTCCTGAACATCCGTAAACTGGGTAAAGGGTCGTACGGAACAGTTGATTTGTGTATTGACACAAACAATAGCAAGCAGTTTGTGAGGAAAACGGTAAGTAATTACGATTGAGTAAAACTATTTGAATTGATAGAAGAAATCTACCGGTACTGCTGAACATTATGATCATTTTTGTTATCTGTAAAAAAGACACTGAATTTCTGTCCGAAAAACGGCCAAAAACACTGTTCACAAACCTACTGGCTCAAATGGTATCATAAATATGAATCCAAGTGGTATCAAATACTAGTCCAAATGTGACATAACAAGGATACAGTCTGACAGAGAACCTATTTGAAAACTACTTCAATTAACCCTTAACATGCGAAGCACGACTATAATAGCCTTTGTGGCCATTGTAAACCTAGATCAGCCTGCAAGAACTTAATCGGGTTACACACACATTGATTGGCACTGCAGACTTCTGAACATGCCATATTTTCCTGGCCCAAGTCCGATTTTACTGGCCTTGGGCATTGGAACTGTGACTTAGTATAAGGATTGCATAATACTTTAGCGGGATGAAGAATGGGGGGTTGAAATGTTCCTAAAAACGACATGGACTGTGCGTTATATCTTGCATATATATCCATGTAAATCTGTCAGATCAAGAAGTCAAACTTGCGGACAAGTGAGATCAACGTGCCCATTAACCTGGGCCATCCCAACATCACCAAGTTACTGGGGCTGATACAGCGGGACCATGAAGAGGGAGGACTGGACATGGAGTTGTTGCTGGAATATGGAGGTACGAAATTAATCAGTTGTTCACAATCCAGATATGAATCTAGGGAAGTCAGGAACAAGTCCCGGTTAATCAATTTCATTTTAATTGCTATTTAGAAAACATCTACTTTAAAATTATAAATTCCATTTTGTGATTAGTTTCAGCTAGCTACAGCTATTTAAAATTGGCCGATTAAATCCCAGTTGACATTTACTATGTAGGAGTGGTCAGTACATTACCCCTCTTTCCTTGATTATTGATCCATTAATGATTCCGATTCAGCTTGAAACGAATGCATCGGAGTGGTCAATACATTCCGCTTCTTTCTAGTTAAGTGAGTGGTTGTGCCAGAGGATTAAGAAAGGGTACCATTGTGAAACTTCGGCAAACGAGAATGGAATAACAGAACAGTTTTGCAAGTCTTTTATGGACTGGATCAAAGTTGTATCTGGGGTACCGCAGTACAGCCTTTTGCCTCATACTTGTCACTTGTATTGTCTTGGACCTACATTTTGATCAACAATAATTATTTTGCAATGTAATTTTATAGTTTCCACCAATTCTAATTTCTTATGCGCCATGGAGGAGGGTATAGTCTTCCGTCCATTTGTCTGTCTTTCGTTCGTTTGTCTGTCCGACACATTTGTCTGGAAAATATCTCTGAAACCATTTCTGATTAAGCGCATAAATCTTTATACAATTGAAGACATCAGCTGGTTAGACCAATTTAGCTTTGCAGGTTTCTCAGTCCTTATTTTTAAAACTGAAATTATAGAGTCTATGCAGTGAAAGGGTGACATTTAGGTTGATAGGCAGAATTCTGTTACAACTCTTCTTAATTGTTAAAAATATGTTTTCATGGCATTTTTAACCTATTTAAGTGGGGTCTCTTCATTTCGGCCCCTCAGAGTTGTAAAAACCTCTATATTTTCCCAATTCTGAAGGGGTGGGGGCGGGGGGTGAAATCCCAATACAAAATACAAGACTTGTCACCAGTCATTTAAAAGGGCTCGGAAAAACTTGAAAAAAACTGAAAGAATTACCAAAATGCCAGAAAAAATAAAGGAGATATGATCTATTGAAAATTTGCAAAGAACATAAATGGAGGTGGCCATCTTGGAACGATGATGTCATCACGGCTTTGTAGCATATATGTCATATTGACAAAATACATTAGTAATGAAAATCACTGCAAATTGATTAAAAATAAATAATACAGATGTAAAATGTAAATTATATGCTTATTTTTCATTTGCAGTGATTTTCTTTGCTTTAAAAGACGTTTTGTCAATATGCCATATGCTATGGAAAAGTCATAGAAATTTGACCTTTGACCTGAAAAACTCATAAAAATCTGTTTTGGTAGTTTTTATCATGGAAAAGTGCTTTAATTCAAAAAAACTCCTTGAATTTGTGCAAATTGTCCTGAAATTTCAAAAATCGAGAAAATAATAAGAAAGCTAGGTTTTGTAAAAAAAATAAAGGAACTTTTTTTTTCGAAGTCAATATTTCTTTTGGGTACGAAAAGGTTAACGCGAGTGGGATTAATTGTCAGTGGATCATCGGTTTTTAACAGCGGTGCACGTATGTGGCTTACTCTACCATTATCATTGTGCGAAATCAGAAATTGCACGCGATGAACAATCACGAATGAACAATGAATCAAAAAGGCAAGTGTGTTTTTAACTCAAAAGTGGGGAGACATGTTCTTTATAAGGATTGGATAAAACCTTTTAAAGGCGATAACAGGAAAGCATGATGTGTAGCTTGTGATAAAGTCGATTTGTCAAACATGGGAGAAAGTGCGTTGAAATCGCAAAAGTTATTCGAGTTATGCGATTTCAACGCACTTTTTCCCATGTGCGACAAATCGAAGAGATTATCACAAGCTACACATAATGCTTTCGCGTTATCGCCTTTAAAAGGTTTTATCCAATCCTTATAAAGAACATTGTCTCCCCACTTTGAGTTAAACACACACTGGCCTTTTTGATTCATTGTTCTTGTCATAAAAAGGGAGAAGAACACAAGATGAACATGGAATCGCATAAAAGTCCATCGATAAACTCATTTTTTGTGCTGAGCCTGGCAAAGGCAGAAGTTAGTGAAAGATCAACATCTCAGCCCGTTGGACAAAAGTTCTCTGTTCCACCCCCAACCATCTATACATTCTCCCTGCTTCATAGAATTGCACTTATCAACCTTTTATGGACCTTAATGGGTGTTGTGTTGGTGATTGGTGATTATTAAAAGATGATTATGATAATAAATATAATGATTATGAAAATATAAACATTGAATTGGTCATGAGAGTTAGGAAAGTATCAAACAGATAAAAGTTTTGCGCAATTTTGTTGTTTTCAGAAATAAGGCCTGGAAATTAAAAAAATATGGAAAAGTCCTTGAATTTTTTAACCTTACGTCTGTATGAACCATGTATGGTAAAAAAGTGTGATGATGTCATCGTTCCAAGATGTTTCTTTTTATGTTTTCCATTTATGTTTCTTTGCAAAATTTCAATAGGTCATATTTCCTTTATTTTTGACGTCATTTTGGTAATTCTTTCCGCTTTTTTCAAGTTTTTCAGAGCCCTTTAAAATAAACCTTGTTTGAAAATAGTGCATCAACTCCTTTAAGGTGACTTATACAGAGTTGGTCTAATATTAATATTTACCCTTCGTGAAAGTTAAAACTAGCAACCATATTTTAAATTACAGGTGTAGCGCTGCATCAGTACCTGGTGGTGGATGATAACATCTTGACCCAGACTCAGATCTGGAATCTCACAAAACAGGGTCTCAGTGCCCTCAACCATCTCGACTATTACAGCATGATCCATCTTGACATCAAACGTAAGTTAGCTGTAGACAGAGTAAAAAAGTCATTTCTGGTATAGTTTGTTTGTATGATGTTTTACGTAATTTTCAACACATGTAAGGTCATATATGACGGTCAATTTTTAGCTCGACTATTCGAAGAATAAGAGAGCTTATGTAATCACCACGGGGACAGCGTCTGCGTTGGCGTCGGCGTCCCACATCAAGGTTTGCGTGTAAGCTGTGTTTACAAGTCTATATCTCTTACATTTCTTATCCTAGCACAACCAAATTTGGCCATGGGCTTCCTTATAGCATTATCTTGAGGGCTGCATAAACAATTTTGGTTCCTGTAACCCATTGGCTCCCATGGAACCCAAATTATGATAGTCCTTAAAATATGTCTGTTTCACATCAAATTTTGCGTGTAAGCTGTGTTTACAGGTCTATGTCTCTTACAATTCTTACCCTAGCACAACCAAATTTGGCCATGGGCTTCCTTATAGCATTATCTTAATTTTGGTTCCCGTAACCCCTGGGCTCCCATGGAACCCAAATTCTGATAGCCCTTAAAATATGTCTGTTTCACATCAAATTTTGCGTGTAAGCTGTGTTTACAGGTCTATATCTCTTACATTTTTTGTCCTAGCTGAACTAAATTTTGGAATTGGTTTCCTTATAGTATGTTGTAAAGGGTTGGATAAGTAATTTTGCCTTCTGCAAATTCTGGGCTCCCATGGAACCCTAATTGTGATGGCCCATAAAATGTGCAATAAAGGCAGATCTAGGTTTGCATGTAAGCATTTATATATCTATAATTTTGGTTTGGGATTTGTCATAGCATTATGCATCTTATTACTTCACCCAATATTGGGGCATGGGCTCCCTCCGCCTCCACCCCCCACCCCACCTCCACTTGAAACTATTTTTTTTTTTTTACATATTTCTGTGTTGCTTTAGTCAATTCTGACACATATATGTTGCCCCCTCCCAACGCACTCCCGCCTCTCACGCCCGCTCCCCCAGCCCCCACCCCACCCCAACTTGAAAATCTATTTATTTTTTATTTTTTTTTTACATATTTCTGTGTTGTTTTAGTCAGTTCTTACACATATATGTTGCAACCTTCCCCGCCCCCACCCCCAGCCCGCCGCCTCTCTCTGCCTTCCCCCCACACTTGAAACTTTTTTTTTTAATTTATTTTTTTACATATTTCTTTGTTGTTCAATTCTTACACATATATGTTGCCTCTCCTGCTCCCCCTCCCCCAACCCACTCCCACCTCTCACTCCCGCTCCCCCCCCACCCCCTCCCCACCCTCACCCCCACTTGAAACTATTTTTTTTTTACATATTTTTGTGTTGCTTTAGTCAATTCTTACACATAAAAGTTGTCCCCCCCCCCCACTCTCAACCCACTCCCGCCTCTGCCCCCACCCCCACTTGAAAATCTTTTTTTTTTTTTTTTTTACATATTTCTGTGTTGTTGTTTTAGTCAATTCTTACACATATATGTTGCAACCCCACTGCCCCCCACACAACCCCCCCCCCCCCCACCTCTTTGTTGTTTTAGTCAGTTCTTACACATATATGTTGCCCCCTTTCCTGCTACCCACCCCACTCCCACCTCTCACTCTCCCTCCCCCCACCCCCACTTGAAACAATTTTTTTTTTACATATTTCTGTGTTGTTTTAGTCTATTCTTACACATATATGTTGCAACCCCACTGCCCCCACACAACCCCCACCCCCCACCTCTTTGTTCTGTGTTGTTTTAGTCAATTCTTACACATACATAGTTATGTTGTGCTCCCAACCCCACCCCACATTGTTGTAGCCTTGTTTTCTGATGGTATATACTAGCTATAAATTTATTATTCTCTGAAAAATCGAATAGTCGAGCTGCGCTGTTCTCCGACAGCTCTTGTTTTGTGATGGAGGCAGACCACCCACTTTTCCTGGGTAGAACCAGTACTGTACCCTCCCGCCATCTGTAAGAATCTACACTTCCTCACAATTCGAGCTCCCAGTGGGGTTTGAACCCGCAGCATCAGCACTCGAGCACCTTAATTTTGCATCCAATCTCTACCAAAGTTGGTCAGGGTCTTAATGTAAGCTTGGACAAGTTTGAAAAGCACCAAAATTATGACCCTTGATTTATGAAAAATATCATATTTTGTATTAACACTCCAATTTGCCATCCAATTTGCATTGAATCGTTAACAAACTTGATCAGTGAAAACTAAATTTTTTTATTTCTGACGATAAACATGAGTTGTTGTCTTTAATTTAACAAAAAAATGCTATAATTTTCATTGTCAACACACTTACAACTTCATTTTGCATCCAATCGTTATCAAACATGGTCTGAGTTTTAATATCAATTAAAACTTGGACACGTTAGATTTTATCTTGAACAGTCTTAATTGTTGTCATAAGCCTCAAGTTTCAGTTAAGATAATTTCTATGTAGAATATCTGCAGGCTTTTGTTTGCAGTCGAGGGGCAAAGTATTTTTTTGTTTGCATTTAAGGGGCGAAGTATTAAGTACCATCACTATATAATTTCTGTGTATCCTTATGTCTTGTCTCGTTTGGTACTTCATTAATACATTTGACAATTTATTCATTTTAGCCAGTAGCACGATACATGCCCTCCAAGGGATGGGGTTAGTAATTAATAACTACACTTTACACAATGGTAATTCCTGCTCCTTTCAGTCGGAATTGTGAAATACATTTTCTCCTTGTTCT
Source organism: Cyrtodaria siliqua (assembly GCA_037043455.1). Taxonomy (NCBI): domain Eukaryota; kingdom Metazoa; phylum Mollusca; class Bivalvia; order Adapedonta; family Hiatellidae; genus Cyrtodaria; species Cyrtodaria siliqua. The sequence continues at coordinate 42,066 of JAWPHD010006318.1, read as the reverse complement.
TTCAACAGCTGAGAACCTATGTATCCAGGCAAGGGATAACTCTCTACAGTTGAAGATAACAGACTTTGGCTCGTCTAAATTGCCACATGAACCCATACAGTTTATTGGGTGGACACCCGAGTATATGGCGCCGGAGTCGTGCAAGCTCTTTTTACAAAAAAGGTAAGCATAATGTGTTATGATCATCTGTAGGTTTGTATTTATGAAATAAGTTTTTAGCTCACCTGAGTCAAGTGAGCTATTGTGATTGCTTTTCGTCTGTCGTCCATCTGCCAACAATTGCTTCAAACAACATCGCAATAACTGCATGTTCGATTTTGAATGATTCTCAAGTCAAGTGTTTTTCAAATCTGTTAAAATTAGGTCAACAAATTATCCAAGATATACCATTAAAATGTTGAAACCTTAAATATTTTTTTCAAGAAGCATTGAACAGATTTCGACAATTTTTCTTCATTATTATACCCCTGTTTGTTAAAATGAACTCCCAGGTAAAAAATGGCCATGCTCCGGGAGTCCAGAGTTTGTATATATAGACTTTGCTTGTTTTACATAAACTTGGAGCTCTTCTTTGAAACTACACGGCACAGAGCTCTCATATATTGCATGTAGCATAAGGCTATGGTTTTGTTCAAATGGAAATCCCGGGGGTCAAATTTGGCCCCGCCCCAGTGTCACAGTTTAACATAGACTTATGTAGGGAAAAACTTCTGAAAAATGCAAAAGCCAGATGAGAAATTAGAGAAATTTATTGTAATAGCAGGATGATCCCCTATATCTCTTTATCCTCTAAGTAACCCAATGGATAAGGCCTTGCACCTTAGAGACCCTCCCCCTCCCCCCAAACTACACAAGGCAGAGGCATGTCTGATGGGAAACTTCATCCTCAATCTAATCCTCTGAGGTTGCTGCACCAGTATAAACTAATATCATGTTTTAACAGGACATAATATCCAATTTCATTTTTTGCAGAGCAGCTTTAACAAATTGTTTTTGAGTCTTTAACTACACTTCAGTTCCTGATTGTGTATTTTCAGCAGGCAAGGTGATCTAAACTGGGGGTTGACAGAGTCTGACATAACTGGCAAGGTTGATGTGTTTGCGCTGGCCCTTGTTGTGATGTTCATGTACAAGAAGTACCACCTGCTGCTGAAGTTGATTACTAAGGGGAATACCTCCTACAAGGATTTTGATACAAATGAGAGAAAATTGATGCAGTTTCAGCTGATGATTAGCGTAAGTACTTTAGTTTTATCACAGACTTGTCTAAAAACTAGGTGTTTGTGGTTGTTTGGTCTCAGGACCGCACTTTTGGTTTGTATTCCACTCTATTCTCTTTCCATGATCTAGCCTAACTGTCCTCCATGAATTATAAGTTCTATCTTCATTTTTCCATCCTATAAACATCTCATCTCCCTCCTCTATTCATTGCCTCTCAATCCTTTCCATATTTTCACCATTTTCTCTATACTACCAATCCTCGCTGCCAATCTCCATCCTCTGTTAATCCCTTTATCTTCTCTCCATCCTGTACTGTATTCTCCGTCCTTTCCATATTTTCTCTCCCTCCAGGATCCGTATCGCATTCTCCCTGTCCTTTCTATACCAAACATCCACCCTCTCACCATCATATATTCACCCTCTCTCCATCTTATCTCCATAATACATTCATCCTCTCTCCATCATATATCCGTCCTCTCCATCTTATCTCCATCATACATCCACCCTCTCTCCATCATATATCCATCCTCTCTCCATCATACATCCACCCTCTCAGTCATATATCCATCCTCTCTCCATATCTCCATCATATGTCCACCCTCTCTCCATCATATATCCATCCTCTCTCCATCTTATCTCCATCATACATCCGCCCTCTCACTCATATATCCATCCTCCATATTATCTCCATATGTCCACCCTCTCTCCATCATATAGCCATCCTCTCTCCATCTTATCTCCATCATACATCCGCCCTCTCTCCATCTTATCTCCATCATACATCCACCCTCTCTCCATCATATATCCATCCTCTCTCCATCATACATCCACCCTCTCAGTCATATATCCAACCTCTCTCCATATTATCGCCATCATAAGTCCACCCTCTCTCCATCATATATCCATCCTCTTTCCATCTTATCTCCATCATAAGTCCACCCTCTCTCCATCATATGTCCATCCTCTCCATCTTATCTCCATCATATGTCCATCCTCCCTCCAAATTATCCCATCATATCTCTTTGCTACATCATATCCTACTATCCATTTCTATTACTATTCATTCAATCTCCATTGTCCTCTCTTCATTATATTTCCATCCTCTCCATCCTATATTCTCTCTATCCTGTTTCCAACTTATCTGTGTTATATCTCCTCTTGTAATCCTCTATTTATTGCCTGTCCATCACATCTCCAACCTGTTTTCACTATCTCTACATCCTATATTCTTACTATCCATTTCTATTACTACCATCCAATCTCCATTGTCGTCTCTTCATTATATTTCCATCCTCTCCATCCTCCAGTCATATCTGGCATCCTCCAGTCATATCTGGGAGATGCTCTTAAATAACAACTCTGGTGTTGATTTGCCGTACACCCTCTAGTATATGCATTTGTTCCTTACTGTTTGCTACGCGAGCTTGAGTAGTTAAAATCAGATTCAATGGTTATGTTAATGGAGAAGGAGAAATGTATAAGGTTGGCTGTATTAAAATGTCTAAGGGGGAATTATCTGTAACAGTGTTTGCTATTTTACAGTTGGCTGGTGATGCAGACTTTGTCCACACTCTGATACCCGATGAGTGTGACATTGACATGAGAGAACTGTTGATGAAAATGACACAACACGAGTACTCACAAAGGTTCAGTGCCAAGCAGGCCCTGAACTTGATTGAAGGTAATGTTTCATCATTTACTATTCTGTTTCTATACTGGTCAGTAATGGGACTACTTCAAATCGGTATAGTTATTACCCATTTCTCTCGTTAGGGTATAGTAATAGTGTGTGTGTGTGCATCCATGCGTACAGCCCGATGTACTTAATCCGCATGACGCAGTGTTTAAGCGTCGCTGACACCACTGAGTTTTGTCGGTGTGTTCTTGGATATATATGTAAACTGGGCGCTCCCGTGTATCTGAATCTATCCTCCGAGCACGTTTAAGAACAGTAGGAATATATTTGTTGGTTACATTTGGGCAGGTTTCCAGATACCTGTGAATCCTTCCCCTCTCTGGGGCGGCTCTAAATAACATGTGTTGATTAGCCATTAGATAACATCCAATAAGTTTCAGAGTGTCTTGGGGGCGTCCGTGGCCGAGTGGTTAGAGTCTCTGACTTGCAATCACTTGCCCCTCACCGCTGTAGGTTCGATCCCTCAGGGGCCTAAGAATCTTTATGTGAGGAAGCTATCCAGCTGGCTTGCGGAACGTCGGTGGTTCTACCCAGGTGCCCGCCCGTGCACGAAAATTGCCCGGAGGGGCACCTGGGGTCTTCCTCCACCAGTGGAAGCTGGAAAGTCGCTATATGACCTTAGCTGTTGGTGCGACTATAAAATCCAATTCAATTCAATTCAGAGTGTCTTGCTTTGCTGCTTTTTGTCTAGATTGCCATTTGTGTCTGTAATCGGTTTATTATGTAATTGACATTATTAGAAAACGTGTTACAATGATGTGTCCAACATGATATTACGCACATGATCCAATATATTTGACAGATAATCGACTTTCAAAATGAATTTCATCTCCGAGTTTTCCTTGTATAAATTTACCTATTGCAGTTCGCGATGTAAAAGCGTCATTGCTATATTGAAAGAAACATGACCAATATTCAATTGTATCTCCTAAGTTTTTTTAACCATATAAACTTGCATGTTGCATGTGTTGACCACAGTGTAATTTTTTTTGTTACAATTTGCCAGGGCGAGAAAAAAGAATCGGGCTTGCTATATTGCAAAATCAACAAAAGCAGCTGCAGGCCCAGCAAGAGCTTGAGCGTATGAGACAGCAATTTCAACATCTTTCATCTTGTGAACCTGCCCAGGTCACAAACCTGCCCTTGAACCAGATCATCGATGATGAAAACTTTGAGACTGGGCCCATAAAGAACACTACCAAAGACAAACTGCGTCAAAAACTGAAGCCTTACAGTAACTTGAGCAAATCTGGTAAAACAGAATCCAGAAACAGCTTCGGTAAAGGACTTGCCAGCAAAGCAATGTCGCCGATGTCGCCCTACGTTGAGATGATGGAATTGTCGAGTAGCAGTGTCCCCAGTAAGAGAATGATGCCGCAGACCCCAGTGATGGAGATGACACAGCTGTCTCTCCACCAGCAGCTGACGGAACGTCCAAATGGCTCTCGGAGAGGACAGGTAATAGCTATATATAATTATATATATATATATATATGCACATGTCCTGTACATCGTGAACAATCACTATGCAAGAAACATTTACATTCAGTATTAAGCTGTAACCTGATTTTGTTGGTTGGCTGGCAGTTTCAGAAAATCTTTTCTCTACTATGGTAATAATGAATAAAAAAGACACTTTGTTAATATGTTTATATTCACAATTTCACCTTCTGTTGTGTTTGATGAAACAATAATCTGTTTCCCCGTGTGGTTGCCGGGGTAGAATACAACCACTGCAAACACACCGTCACATGCAGAGGGGTAGGACCCCCCCCCCCCCCCCCCCCCCCCCCCCCCCCCCCCCCCAATTCATATTCATTTTGTCATTTTTTGTTCATGCTCATTAAAGGTCTTCATTATGGCTCCAGCGTAAATGGAGTTTTTACGATAGAATTTGCAGCAATTCTGCAGTTCAGGGTGAGAAGGTTCTAGGCCCATTTTCCATATTTTATCTCGATGTACATGGAAGATGAGCCTGGCATGTTCATGCCTGTTAGGCGCCATATAACCTGTAATGTGTTGGTGCGCCTTAAAACCCCAATTCAATTCAATAATCTGTTGCTGTTTTACATTACAAGAAATCCGAGAAGATGATGGCCCCTGTCACTCAGCCCCAGACAGACGTGGAACACACTGTTGTGCGTCCGTACATCATGGTTGAAACTCCAGAATACATAACGAGGCAAGAACAGCCAGTGACGCCCATATTGACTGAGCGAATGCAGATGAATGTACCTACCCCGGCTCTGGTACAACAGCCTGGAAGCGTGAAGATGGAACAAGAGCAGTTTGTACGTTCAAATTTTATTTCAGTCTAAAGTTTTAATTGGACACAAAGCAATCCTGATAATTTTAAAACTCACGGCAGCCCATTACCTTTCTACATAACTTTCATATTTGGAAATCATTATTAATAATCTGTTGAACAGTACAACGAAAGTTGTTTTTGAATATGACTTATTGGTGATTATATTGCACCAATAATATACTTAAACCTTTTGACTGAATGAAACTGAAATTGTATAAACTTTTATTTAGGAAGAGTTAAACCTGATTAAACAACCACAAAAAGGAAGGGCACACTTGGTCACATAACACTTGAAATTTTCGAAGAGCAACTTCAACATTGATGAAGTTCTTGTTACAAAGTGTAGTGTGATTAAAACGTCTACAACATCACAGTTGTGTCCTTTCTCTAGTTAACTGCAACTTTTTTTTGAAAAAACATCTTGGGATTTCTTTGGAATATTATGTGCAATTAAGTGTGCAGTATATACAATATATAGCGGAAATTCCCGTGTTGCGTTTTCATATCACTTGAGTGTAGAAGTGATCTTTTGAGCAAGTTTGACTGAATGTGGAAGTATGTTTAAAATTGAAAAAAAATATAATAAATTCAGGTTTAACTATTGATCATCAAATGCCGTTTTAAGTCCACAACTTCCCAAGTGAGTTTTGAAAGAAAAACCATTAAACTCGCTGCTATATTATTTTCCCCAGCCTTTATAGATGGATATAGAATGGATAGATATCAGAAAAGTTGTATGCGTCTCTTACAATCTTGTCTCTTATTGCCCAATAGGAGGGATATCATTCTACGGAATTTGCTTTTTTTCCTGTTACACACGTATTTAGGTCACTGATGTATATTCTCAAAAATAATTTATGTTATTACCTATTTGTAGAATGCGCTGCTACAATTGTTGTTTCAAAACACCGCACAAATCGGAACACCGACGCAGTCTGCTCCAATCTCTATTGGTGGAGGAAACAGAACGTGGGGAAATGAACAAATGGACTTCCAGAGTGTATCTACCAGACGTGTGGTTGGACAAGCGCCGAGGCAACACAATACTGGAAAATCCCATGGAGGAGGTTTGATGGGAAGATCCCAGGTGCGACAGGTGATGCCACAAACACCAGCTGTACAGGATGATGATGTGGATATGGGAAATAATGGTGACATCGGCAACCTTCCCAACTTAGATTTCCTGAAGTAGATGGGTCGATCCGATCTTGTTCGACCGCTTGTGACATTTACTGGAGATTTGATATTTTTCGACCGTGTGACAGTTGACAATTAGTGGGCAAGCCAATCTTGTTTGACCCTTTGTGACATTTACTGGGCGATTTGATCTTTGTTAGCCCATTGTTATTGATGTGATGCAATATATTTATATATTTTGACAGAATTGGACAAAAAATATACTTTTAAAATCATTTGTATGTGTATAGCTAAATAATAAAAATGACCCTGGTGAAATAACACAAATTCATGAATTATATAACTTAAACCAATAGGAGAAAGATATATGTACAGTATAAACTCAACTTTATGATGTATACAATAACGTCGTGTATGATAAGTAGCTATCCCGCCAACAACTGGCAAATTTTACAAAATATGTACACCATTTCTAACCCTACTGATGACAAGGTATAGATATTACATATTTTGAGAATACACAATATAAACGGCTCTAACCAGCCGGGCCAAACCCCAAAACTGGAGCGTTGAATTAAGAGTTGCCAACTTGTAATTCATTTTATGCCTATTCAATCGTGGGTATTTTAAGAACCCGTTAATAAATATTGACTTTTAATTGGCACATATACATTATTATATGACCTGAACACCTGGATAGAGTTTTGATCAATGTTTTTGTAGTGTAATTTTGCTGTTATTTGGCGGGATAGCTACTTTAAAAACTTGTAAAACTACAGTGTATATTTGTATGTAAATGCAAGCATAAGAGTTAAAAAATAAATACCATACCATACTTTACTCATCAGGTATTCTATTGATGGGCCATTTGCTGTTCACCCAATCGCTCTGCATTATGCCAATTTACATCACAATATATATGGCTGGGCTTCATCCTTTTTCCAGATGTATATATATAAAAAAAAAATCGTGCGAACCAAGATGTTCGTTGATTTGTTTGTATAACTGATTATCATTTAGGGGTGGAGTGTTTCGGAAGGCTTGCTGGAAAAATTTAGCGCCTCCTTGGTCGAGGTGTTAACAATGCTGTGTTTGTAAATATTCTCGTCTTCCACCGCTGAGGGTTTGAATCTCACCGAATCTCACCGGAAGCTCAACTTATGAGTAGGTGTCGACTCTTACCGATGGCGGGAGGTATGCAGTACTGGTTCTACCCAGAAAAAAATCAAACGTCATATGTGGCCTAAAATGTACTAAAAATGGCATAAAACACCATTCAAACTTGGAAGATTACAAGCCACAAGTCTGGAGAAACAATAATTATATTATTTTTCACTCGTGTCTCATTTTGGGTAAGTTGTTGCTATGTACAGTTTTTCTCGATACGCGTTTCATGAATTTGTATAGAAAATAATGATTTGATCTTTCATGAATTTGTATATAAAATAATGATTTGATCTTAGTGGGACTTAATGGGACTAAATCTGTGTTGTTTGCCTGATCTGTTTTCCCCAAATGTTTTGTCATTTGTAAATGTAGTCTTTCTCTGTAAATGTGCTCTACCCTACAGGAGGTCTAATTTCCCTAGGGAATCTGGATTGAGAACATGGTATTTGTTTCCAGAAGTCATCTTCATCTCCATGTTTGCCCAATTTCTCATCACCATTCCCCAATCCAACCTGATTGGACCTAAACTGTTCATTCTTAATGTGCTAAATTCTACTATGTATTTTCCCTACACATCCTTTATTGTACATTATGTTGCCTTGTGTAGTAGCCAACATATTAACTTGCTAATGGTGTTATAAGATTTAAATTTTGGGTTTATCTCACTAACCTGTAGTGGATTGTACCATGTGTGTTGGGTCAAACTTATTTATTTATAGAGGAAAAAATAATTAAAAAATCTTCAAAAGTCGAAAGTTATAATATGAAAAGAAAAAAGAAAAAAATGAATATTAATATGCCAATATGGCACCTGTAACTTTTGTATCTCCCGCACGTTGTTGTTAGTTTACTTGCCTAACATAATCATCTTAATGTATTTAAAAATACACAACACCATGCTATATTCACTACTTGTTTCTGTGATAAAACAATATTCTACAGAAGTATGTGTTGACAAAAACTGACTTGTCTTTGCGATTCCAGATCTCTTGCTGTGAAATTCTGATCTATGTATTAAAACATTTCTGAAAGTTGTGTGTCTTTCTTTTATTCACCGCCCTTATTATTACAATATAGGTCTTTTGTATTAGTATTAATCAGAGACGGTTCTCAGGGGCCCCGTTTGGTTACGGGGCAAAGAATAGGGCCACTGCAGATCCCGTTGGAGGGTGAGGCAGAGGGGTAGAACCCCCACAAATTCATGTTCATTTTATCATTTTTAGCTCGACTATTCGAAGAATAAGAGAGCTTATGTAATCATCCCGTTGGCGCCGGCGTCGGCGTCCCACATCAAGGTTTGCGTGTAAGCTGTGTTTACAAGTCTATATATCTTACATTTCTTATCCTAGCACAACCAAATTTGGTCATGGGCTTCCTTATAGCATTATCTTAAGGGCTGCATAAGCAATTTTGGTTCCTCCCCCACAACCAACTTGAAACTTTTTGTTTTTTTTACAAATTTCTGTGTTGCTTTTGTCAATTCTTACACATATATATGTTGCACCCCCCCCCCCCCCCCCCCCCCCCCCCCCCCCCCCCCCCCCCACCGCCTCTCACCCCCCCACCCCACTGACACCCACACCCACCAACTTGAAACTTTTTCTTTTTTTTTACAAATTTCTGGGTTGCTTTTGTTCAATTCTTACACAAGTTGGCCCTCCGCCCCTGCCCCCAAGCCAGCTGGATAGCTTCCTCACATAAAGATTCCTAGGCCCATGAGGGATCGAACCTTCAGCGGTGAGGGGCAAGTGATTTCAAGTCAGAGACGTTAACCACTCGGCCACGGACGCCACTACATGGAGAATGAGCCTGGCATGTTCATTCCTGTTAGGCGCCATATAACCTTTCATGTGTTGGTGCCCTTAAAACTATTCAAAAAAATCAATTACGAGTCCACATGCTGAGCAGAAGTAGTAATCACTATGTCCGTCTTTCGGACAATTTACAGTGGGTAGGACATGTTTTGGTTAGTCTCAATATTAGGCTAGAGCAAAAGGTAAAATTCTACTGATGGGACTGCAATGAAACTTCACACAATGATAGGAAGTGCAGAGTGCAAGAACCGTAACTATGTCTCATTCAAATTAAGAGTTATTTCCCTTTGTAATTTTTGTCTCGCCTTTTCGAAGAAAAAAAGAGACAGGTGTTGCTTTTCAAGCGCGTCAACATTCAAGTTTTGCGTTTAGATCATTTTCTCACAAACTGTATGCACTAGACCATTGCTTATAGTTGTATCATGGGTGGTACATCGCAACGTGACAAATCAAATGTGGAAGTGACCTTGACCGTCCAAGCAAAGGGCAGATAACTTACTAATTTTTAGGTTCAAGTTTTGCGTTTAGGTCATTTTCTCACAAACTGTATGCACTAGACCTTTCAAACATTGCTTATAGTTGTATCATGGGTGGTACATCGCAACGTGACAAATCAAATGTGGAAGTGACCTTGACCGTCCAAGCAAAGGGCAGATAACTTACTAATTTTTAGGTTCAAGTTTTGCGTTTAGGTCATTTTCTCACAAACTGTATGCACTAGACCTTTCAAACTTTGCTTATAGTTGTATCATGGGTGGTACATCGCAACGTGACAAAGCAAATGTGGAAGTGACCTTGACTCTCCAAGCAAAGGGCAGATAACTTTAATTGTTACATTTACATCACTTTCATATGAACTAGAATTATGCACTAGATGTTTTAAACCTAATTTATAGCTTAATCTTTGGAAGAAAACATATTCTATTTTGAGGTAGTTGTGTCTTCGTTAGTGCATCTTTTTTTTGGATGCCTGGATTTCATGTATGACCTTGACCTACTTTTTGGAGCTGATGATTTTAAGCTCTACTGGCCAAAGGCTTTCATTTTTCTGATCTTTACCAAACTTTACCAGATTGTTAATATCAATGAAAGCTCGCACAAGTTCGAAAACCAGCCAGATCGGACCAATAACAGCGGAGTTATGGCCCTTGATTTAGTTAAAAATGCTATATTCAGCCTCGTTAATACAATAGGGCTTTCATTTTTCATCTGATCATTACCGAACTTTACCAAATGTTTTGCCTTTTTTTTTATTATTAGCAATTTTTTGTTTTAATTAAAAAATTTTTTTTAATTATTTTGTTTGAATTATTTCTTTTGTTTGAATAATGTTTTTTATTATTATTATTATTTTTTTTTAATTTTCTTATTTCATTATTATTATTATTTTTTTTTTTTTTGGTGTTAACGCCATGTTAGCAGGAAGCATTGCTGTGCCTATTGCATTTTTTTCCGGTTCATTGATTTTTGATGGAGATACAGCCTCTGGACTTTTTTTTTTTAAATTTCTTGATTTTTATTTTATTTATTTTTTAATTTTCTTATTTCATTATTTTTTTGTTTTAATTTTTGTTTTGGTGCTAACGCCGTGTTAGCAGGAAGCATTGCTGTGCCTATTGCATTTTTTCCCAGTTCATTGATTTGGATGGAGTTACAGCCCATTGACATTTTTTTTATAATTTCTTGTCAGCGCTACTCCTCGTAAACGCCTTGTTGGATTTTGACGAAACTTGGCAGGAAGCATCTGTAAGATGTCTAGTTGTGCATATCATGCTTTTGTTCCAGTTTGCTGATTTATGATGGAGTTATGGCACTTTGACATTTTTATTTAAAATTTCTTGTCGGCGCTACTCCTAAACGGCTTGTTGGATTTCTACAAAATTTGGCAGGAAGCCTGAGTATGATGTCTAGTTGTGCAAAGCATGGTATATCAATGAAATTTCAGCAGAGCTTGTGCCTTGGTGCGGTGTCCTTCGTCCGTCATTTTTTTGTAGCGACTACGCTGAAAACACTGGACGGATTTTCCTGAAACTTTACAGAAATGTTGCCCATGAAGTCTAGCTGTTCCTAGCAAAAAATTCATGTTGATGCGAAATCCAAGATGGCCACCACGGCTAAAAATAGATTTTTAAAAAACAAGTTTGTAGCGACTACTTCTTGAAAACTATAAGTGATATTGATATGGGTCTTTTTCTAAAATGATCAGCATGACATGATGTTGGCCCTTGTCGAAAATCGTTTTGATTCGACGTTAAACATGGCTGCCAGCGGCCATCTTTGTTTACATAGAGTTATATAGTAAAAACTTGTAGTAACTACTTCTCTGAAACTACTTTTCGGCTTTTCATGAAACTTCACAGGAATGTTGCTCTTGATGTCTGATTGATCCTAGCAAAATTTCAGGCCGTCACGGCCATCTTGAATTTCTGCCCAGCTAAAAATAGATTTTTAAAAAACAAGTTTGTAGCGACTATTTCTTGAAATCACGGCCATCTTGAATTTCTGCCCGGCTAAAAATAGATTTTTAAAAAAAAAGTTTGTAGCGACTATTTCTTGAAAGCTATAACTGATATTGATATGGGACTTTTTTTAAAATGATCAGCATGACATGTGTTAATCATTGCATTTGGGGCGACTAGGTTCAAGGTTAAGGTCGATTTTACTAACGAGGTCAATGACCTTGAAGCTCTACTGATATATTTTGATAGCCAGATCAGCCATGGGAACCATGAAGTTTTATGGAAATAAGATATACACTTTCAGAGAAGTAGTCGCCACAAGTTTTTCCTATTCAATCAAAATAAAATCTTAAAACCCTACACTTTTGTTTTCAGTCTTTTTCTGAGAGATAAAAACACAAAGGAGACTTAATCCTTACCCCACTATGAATGTATATATAATCGAGTAGTTTCAGAAGAGTAGTCGCCACAAGTTTTTCCTATATAACTTATGTAAACAAAGATGACTGCTAGGCGGCCATGTTCCACATCGAATCGAAATGGATCTTGGTTAGGACCAAGTCGTGACACACCAGTCATTTTGGTAAAGGTTCCAATTCAATGTCACGTTTTTCGAGAAGTATTTGCCACAAAGCCGCATTTTTAAAATCTATTTTTAGCAGTGGTGGCCATCTTGAATTTCCTTACAACCTGAATTTTTGCTAGGATCAAGAACAACATTTCTGTGACGTTTCTTAAAATCCGATAAGTAGTTTCAGAGGAGTAGTCGCCACAAGTTTTTCTTATATAACTCTTTTAAAACAAAGATGGCCGCTGGCGGCCATGTTTGACATCGAATCGAAATGAACCTTGGTTAGGACAAAGTACATGTCGTGGAATCATTTTGGTAACGGTTATTTTTCATTATCACTTACGGTTTTTGAGAAGTAGTCGCCACAAAATCACATTTTTATATGCGGCCATCTTGAATTTCCTATCGACCTGAATTTTTGCTAAGATCAACTAAACACCAAGAGCAACATTCATGTGAAGTTTCATGAAAATCCGTCAAGGAGTTTCAGAGGAGTATTCGCCACAAAAAAGGTTTACGGACGGACAGACAGACGAACGGACGGACAGACAGACGAACGGTTTCTGCTAAATAACTTTTGTTATGAGTAAGGTATCGCAATTTTTGTTGAAACTATTTACGGATCTTGACTTAGCGATCAAAATGTCATCCACTCAGTGCAGGTGTATGTGTGTCAATTCTTCATTACATGCAGGATTTTTACCAAACGTCACCAACATGTTCATTATATGGATCCAACATCATGTGCACTATGAAAACTATAAGTGATATTGATATGGGACTTCTTCTAAAATTATCAGCATGACATGATGTTGGTCCTTGTCGAAAATCATTTTGCTTCGTCATTAAACATGGCTGTCAGTGGTCATCTTTGTTAACATAGAGTTATATAGCAAATACTTGTAGCGACTACTTCTCTGAAACTACTTGAAGGATTTTCATGAAACTTAACAGAAATGTTGTTCTTGATGTCTAGTTGATCATAGCAAAAGTTCAGGTCGGCCAGAAATTCAAGATGGCCACCATGGCTAAAAATAGATTTTTAAAAAACGAATTTGTAGCGATTACGTCTTGAAAACTATAAGTGATAATGATATGGGACTCTTTCTAAAAATGATCAGCATGACATGATGTTGGTACTTGTTGTAAAATCATTTTGATTCAACATTAAACATGACTGACAGTGGCTGTCTTTATTTACAGAGAGTTATATACCGGTAGTGAAAACTTGTAGCGACTACTCCTCTGAAACTACTTGACAGATTTTCATGAAAGTGAAGCTAGAAGATACAGATCTTGATGAAGACCAGAAGAAGACTGTTACCTATATGTTGGGTCGATGGACGCACATATTTTCGAAAGGGTTAACAGATCTAGGTTGTACAGGTCTTGATGAACATAAGATAGAGCTCACAGACGAAACACCATTCTTGGAACCATACTGGCGAATACCATCAGCCATGTTCATTGAAGTTAGAGAACATGTGCAGGAAATGTTGGATACTGGTGCCATCAAAGAAAGCAACGTTTTCGTCCAACATGGTTCTAGGGCGTAAGAAAGACAACTCTCTGCGGTTTTGCATCGACTTTAGAAAGCTGAATGCTTGAACCGTATGAGATGCATATTCAATTCCTAGGATTGACGAGACACACTAAATGGGGCCAAGCTGGATCTTCGAAGTGGACACGGACAAGTTTCCCTTAGAGAACAGGATAAACAGAAGATGACTTAATGATCTCCTTGTCGGACATTCGACACAGAAGAAGAACCGATATAAGATGAATGAGACACCGTAGAAATGGGGACAGACGGAGGAAGAAGCATTTCTTACTTTGAAGGATAAATTAACATATCCGCCTGTAGTGGGATACGCAGACTATTCTCAACACTTTATAGTCAGTACTGATGCTTCTGGCGAACGTCTTGGCGCAGTTTGTACCAGAGACAGGACGGACACGAAAAGCTCATCGCCTATGCCAGTCTATGTTTGCGACCGTCTGAAAGGAGTTATTCCGGCCAAAAGCTATAGTTTCTTGCTTTCAAGTGGTGTGTTACAGACAAGTTTCACGACTCTTTGTATGGTTCATCTTTTGAAGTCAGAACCGACAATAACCCGATGACATATGTTCTGCAGAAGGCCAAGTTGGATGCGACAGGTCAATGTTGGTTAGCTTCTCTGGCAGCCTTTAATTTCACATTGAAACACAAGAATGGAAAGGAGAACGTTGATGCAGACACATTGTCACGTTCATGACAGCCAGTTGTCAAAGCCATCTGCAGCGCACTTCAGACAAACAACCACATTAAATGCGTTGCCATTCTTCAAGAGGATAGTCTTCCAGTAGAATTAGTAAATACCGCACAGGAAACATCATCATTGACAGTTGTTGACTGGAGACAGGAACAGGATGCAGATGACGACGTATACCGACTCAAGACGATATTTAAGACTGGACACGTGCCTACTATGCGGCTTTCTTTGAAGGAGAGCAGTGTGGTCCATAAGTATTGGGATTACTTCTATATTAGGGACGACGTTCTGTACACGATTTGGAAGACACCAACCTTATTTGAACAACTTATATTGCCCTTAAGTGGAATACAGGTCGTTCGTAAATTGTTGCACGAAGAGAGTGGACACCAAGGTCGTGACAGAACCACAAGTCTTGTTAAGGAGCGTATAACATCAACTCAACCCATGGAAATTGTCTATCGATTTTCTGTCATTAAAACCATCAAACTAAGGCATTGGAAATGTTCTAGCCCTAACAGTTTATTTTAAAAGATATGCACAGGCATACCCAACTAGAAACCAGACAGCGAGGACTACAACCAGGGTTCTGTTTGAGAGCTTCGTTGTCCACTACGGTTTTCCATCCCGTATCGATAGTGAGCAAGGTAGGAACTTTGAGTCACAGGTGAGTCAGGAGCTGTGTTCGATTTCCAACGTCAAGAAGAATCGAACCACTCCGCAACATCCTATGGGTAATAGCCAAGAAGGCCGACAGGCTTTTTGGCCTAAGGGTATTTGAGAAGTGATGACTTGCTGATTCACTGCTCTCAAATTTTTGACAAAACTTAATTCATTAGGAATATATTCTAAATGAAACTTACATGAATTTATTGGTAATATGAAGGACTATAATCTGTGAAAAGGATTTTTTAAAAACAGAAATATTAAAGGAGATATTTGGATATTTGACATTCTGAAAATAGACAAAGGATTATTTTTCAATACGGTGTGAAATCTGAAGAGGTATTTTACACAACATAACTGTTCTTTTTTGGCAACACAGTGGTAATTGTAATCTGTGTTCAACAATGAGCAAACCAGGAGAGCAGACAAAGGGCGGTCAAGGGAAAATTGCCGTAGGCAGTGTGAAAACCTTAGGTAAGCCACCAAGGGAGAAGCGTCTCCACACAGATGTTTCACCAATTAACACAAGTGCAGAGGACATGTCGATTATTAATCATACGCTGGATGATATTTCTGAGGAGATGAAAGGGATAAGGGGAACATTAGATACCTTAATGAAAAAAGAAGACAGAGGCATTTGTTAAACATGCGGTGAAGGACATATTGGAAGATTTCAATAAAAATATGGAGTTTACCATCACAACGAAGGTAGAGGCCAAGACAAAAGTCCTTTCAGAAAAAATGGACAAATTAAGCAAGGAAAATGAACAATTGAGAAAGGACTTCCTTTTACAAAAACAATTAGTCTATGAAATTAAGAAAAATAGTGAAATTAGTGAAAGCAGATCGAAACATGCGGAAGAAAGAGCAAATTATAACGAACAATATTCACGGAAAAACAATATTAAATTTATGAACGTCCCTGAAGTGACACCTGAGACAGAAGAAACTCTAACAATCAAAATATGTTCCATGATTGCGGAAAAGGGAGCAACCATCACCCCCTCGAAGATCATTGCCATTCATCGGATCCCGGGTAAACCAGGCTACCCAAAACCAGTTTTGGTTAAATTGCAAAACAACAACGAGAAGACAAAAGTGATGAGACTGAGAGCGAGCTTCAAAGCCTCAGGAAGTAGGCTGGTAGATGATGTCACCAAGGCAAACTCTCAGCTTATTTCTCGCCTCCTATCCCACGACGACATTGAAAACGCTTGGTACTACAACGGGTCGGTGTACGGAAAGTCAAAGACGACAAGTAATCGACACAAGTTTGAGTTGTACGATGACATTGGAAGCGTGTTGAATCAGTAAACAGAGACTGGATGTGCATGTTTTTTTTCATATGTAAACAACATGCCCAGACATGCCCAGACGAAGACTGATGACCTCGTGCTTCTGCCGTTACCGTTATGTGTGAGCGCTTTTTTTTTTACTCTCGTGCAATTTTTTTGTGTGTATGTTTTCTTACGCTTTTAATTTCCTTTAACGGACCTGTGTACATTAACTTGAAGTTATGTGGTAGAAGACAGTCTGGTCAATATTTAAAACTGACTGAAACATAATATATGGACCACAGTACAGTTACCAACACTATTAACATATACAGGTAGTGATTTAAAGTGCCTAGTCCAATTAGACTAAGTGAGACTTTTATGCACCATTACCCCACTGGCAAACAGATCGAAACAATTATGGGATTTGGAAGTGAATGGACAAAAACAGATTAACTGAACTATACCTTCATTTATTAGGTTATGACCTGTACTAGTAACGGTATGTATGGAGATATAGGTAAACAACAACATAATTGTTGTGAAATTATTTGTTAGAATATATTATTCCTATTTTAATCTCGGATAACAATGTGCTATTTTGACTATTCTACTTTCTGGGAAATTATATCATATATGTGGTAAATCATAACTACCTATCATGCTTAGAATATTTACGGTTGTTCTGTGAGATCCATACTTATATGTATATGCACAACAATTTATTTTATTGAATAAGTTTATGTTTTTCCTTCTTAAGATAATCTTATCTTAAATGTGTTGCTGTTATGATATGTCCACGTTATAGCTGCTAGTCCCGAGATATGCATACTTTATACTGCTTTATAAACTTTGCTGCGTGAGATATACACGCTTTTTATTCTTTGCTGCATAAGATATACATATTATATATGCTTTTCAGTCTAAGATATACATGCTTTATATGCTTTGATGTCCAGGATATTCATGCTTGATATGCTTTGATATACATGCTTTGTATTCTTTGCTGCATGTGATATACATACTTTATAGGTTTGTCTAAGATATACATGCTTTATATGCTTTGATGCCTGGAATATAGCTGCTTTGTATAGTTCGATGTCCGAGATATACATGCTTTGTATTCTTTAATCCATGAGATAAACATGCTCTGTATGCTTTGATGCTTGAGATATACCTGCTTTATGTTCCTTGATGCCTGAGATATACATTCTCTATATGCTTTGGTGCCTAAGTCATACATGCTTTAGATGCTTTGATGCCTGAGATATACATGCTTTGATGCTTGAGATATACATGCCTAGTATTCATTGATGCCGGAGCTGTACATGCTCTATATGCTTTGATACCTGAGATATGGATGCTTTATATGCTTTGATGCGTAAGATATACATGCTTTATGTGATTTGATGTCTGATATATACATGCTTTATATGCATTGATGACTGAGATATACATGCTTTATATGCTTTGATGCCTAAGATACACAAACATTTTAATTATCATTTGATGCCGCAGTTATAATTACCTCATATGTGTTGTTGTATGAAGCATACACGCTTTATGTGTTCATGGTCCGAGACATATATTTTTTATGGGTATGCTGTCTAAGATATACTCCTGCTTTTCTGCCTCAGATATACATACTTTATGTGCGTTTTCTGCCTGATATAGACATACATTATATGATCTTCTGCCTGAGAAATACTTTGCTGCCAAGTTATATGCTTTTCTGTCTGAGAGATACTACTTTATGTGCTTTGCTGTGTGATGTATACATATGTTATGTGTATGACTATTTTATATGCTGTTCTGTCTGAGAGATATATACTCTATATCCTGTGTTGTCTGAGATATAATTAATTTTTTAACATACGTTGCTGCTTGAAATATACATACTATATAATGATGTTTAGATGTCAGCTATACTTACTTAATATGTTCTGATACTTGAGATACTTCTTGTTATGCCTTGGTGCCTGAGATATACTAGCTAAGATATACTAGTTTAGAATATGTGTTTGCTGGAATACACTTTAATACTTTATGTGTGACTTTTGTGATGTAATCACTTCGTGCTTCTTGGAAGCTCTATGATATAGTCCATGACATGCTTCAGAATTACTTAATATATATTATTAGTTTACTATTACCATCATTACCAAAAAATACCATGACAACATATACTTAGGTTTATGTCAAAAATAGTTTTTTAAGGTAAATTTTTCACAAAATGCAGAATGTTTTGTTAATTCTACATTTTTCTTTTTTACAACTGCTGATTGCTGTCTCACTATGGTCCCCATCTTTGTTTATCGACACTTATGACTAGTATAAACATATTGTCTGTTAATTGTCAGGGTCTTGGTGCAGCAGAAAAACGTATCGATGTATTTAACTACCTAAAAAGTAAAAACTGTCACATTTATTGCCTTCAGGACATTCACTCTACTACAGCAACTGAAAACTTTATTCGCACACAGTGGGGAAATGATTGTCTTTTTAGTTCAGGAACCTCGAATGCAAGAGGTGTTGCAATACTTTTCAACAAACACTTAGATTATAAAGTACATTCTCACATATCAGATAACGAAGGTAACTTTCTCATAGCTGACTTAACAGTTGACAATAACAGATTCACACTCATCACTTTATATGGCCCAAACAATGACTCTCCCAATTTTTACGACAGTATTTTATTAAAATATGAACAGGTTAAAAACAGCACTCTAATAATGTGTGGAGACTTTAATATTGTTCAAGATCCAATCCTTGATTATTCTAATTACAAAAGCATAAATAACAATAAGGCACGAGAGCGAGTTTTAGACATTAAATGCGATTATAATCTAATTGATCCTTTTAGAGAATTACATCCCCATTTAAAACGGTATACTTGGAGACGAAGAACTCCTTTAAAACAAGCTAGACTCGACTTCTTCCTTGTTTCTGAAAATATGTTTTCTTCAATAGAAAATTGTACCATTGAACCCAGTTACCGCTCTGATCATTCAATGATAGTTCTAAAATTGAATTTTAATCAATTTATACGTGGTAAATCCCTTTGGAAACATAACAACTCTCTTCTAGGTGATATTGAATACTTAAACACAATAAATAGAAAAATTAAAGACATTAAAACACAGTATGCTGTTCCAATTTACAATATGGAGAACATAAGTAATATCCCCGATAATGAAATACAATTTTCAATAAATGACCAACTGTTTCTCGAAACACTACTCATGGAATTACGAGGTAAATCTATATCTTATTCTAGTTATAAGAAGAAGATTACAGATAAAAGAGAAAATGAATTGATTGCTGAAATAGAAACCTTAGAAAATAACTTGTCTTTAAATAACTTAGAAACCTTAGAAACATACAAAAATGAATTAAGAATATTAAGAAAACAGAAAATGAACGGCTACCTAATTAGATCAAGAGCAAATATAATTGAGAATGATGAAAAACCAACCTAATTTTTTTGCAATTTAGAATCCCATAATTACTCTTCAAAGATAATTCCTAAAATAGAAAAACAAAATGGAGAAATCATATCAGATCAACATGAAATTTTAAAAGAGACTAAGAAATTCTATGAACAACTATATACTAGCAAAGACAATGAACTGGAAAATATTAACTTAGAAAATGACTTAAAAGACTTTGATATACCTAAACTTACAGATAGTGAATCAATTAATCTTGAAGGCCATATATCCTTTGAAGAAGCGTCTGAAACACTCAGAAAAATGAAAAATAACCGTAGCCCAGGGTCAGATGGATTCGGTGCTGATTTTTTTAAAGTATTTTGGCAACAAATAGGGCATTTTTTAGTAAGATCTTTAAACTATGGCTTCAGTAAGGGCGAACTATCAATAACTCAAATAGAAGGAATAATAACCGTTATACCAAAGGAAAATAAATCGAGACTGCATATAAAAAACTATAGACCAATCTCCCTCCTAAATTGTACATATAAAATTGCCTCAGGCTCTATTGCAAATAGAATTAAATCAACACTTATTAAGCTGATAAATAACGATCAATCTGGTTTTATCTTTGGAAGATACTTAGGAGAAAACACTAGACTTATATATGATGTTATGCAATACGCAGAAGAAAATAATCTGCCAGGTTTAATTCTCTTGATTGATTTTGAAAAAGCTTTTGATTCTCTGTCATGGGTCTTTATATTTAAAGTACTTACATTTTTTAAATTTGGAGAAAATTTTATATCATGGATAAAGATTTTATATAAAAATGCAAAATTGGCTGTTAACCAAGGAGGAAACCTGTCATCGTTTTTTAACATCGGAAGGGGCTGCCGTCAGGGCGACCCCTTGTCACCTTATATTTTTATTTTGTGTGCTGAAATATTGGCAATTAGAACAAGAAATAATAAAAATATTAAAGGTATTACTATAGAGAACGTAGAAACTAAACTTTCGCAATATGCAGACGATACATCTGTCTTTTTGGATGGATCTGATACATCTCTGAATGAAACACTCTCAGAACTATTAAAATACTCTAAATATTCTGGTTTAAATATAAATTTTGACAAAACACAAGTTGTATGGATAGGGAGGAAAAAATACAGTTCAGATACAATCAAAACAAAATGGAAACTTAACTGGGGAAAAGATAATTTCAAGCTACTAGGAATACATTTCAACGTCGACTTAGGTAAAATGATAGAATTAAACTATAATGATAAGATATTAAAAATCCAAAATACAGTAAAGATATGGAAGCGAAGATATTTAACACCGATTGGTAAAATCACAGTTATTAAAACATTACTACTTCCTATTTTAAATCATTTATTTATATCTCTTCCAAACCCAAATGAAAACACAATAACAAAAATTAATAACATATTGTATGACTTTTTATGGGAAGGCCCTGCAAAAATAAAAAAATCCGTAATAGTTAAGCAACATTTTGAAGGTGGTCTCAAAATGATTAATCTTAAAGCATTTATATTCAGCCTTAAAACTACATGGATAAGACGACTCATAACTAATGAGGGCACTTGGAAGCAACTGGTTGAAAAAATAATAGATATTAAAAAATTAACATCTTTTGGCAAAAATTATTGTGAAACATTAATAAAAAAAATTAAAAATAATTTCTGGAAAGATGTGCTAATTTCATATGTTAAACTTATTGATTTTAGTTTGCCTAACTCACCTGAGGACTTTTTGTCAAACCCACTACTCTATAATAACAATATTTTGATTGGCGGTAAGCCATTTTTTAACGAAGTATGGTATAGGAAAGGCATAATTTTTATAAATGACTTAATCAATGAAAATGGTGGATTTTATTCTTTTACTGAGTTTGAAGAAAAAACTGGCATTAAAACAAATTTTCTAATCTACGAAGGAGTAGTAGCTGCCATAAAAACATTTAGAAAACAATTGCAAAACAAAATAACAATGAACAAATTAGAAAACCCAATTTTACCTGCGAATATTAAAGCAATCATCAAAAACAAGAAAGGTTGCATTGATATGTATTCCATTTTTAATAGAAATAATGAAAGTCCAACATCAAAAATCAAATGGGAACATATTTATGATATTGAAGCCGAAACATGGAAAGACATATATTCATCCCCTTTCAAAATTACCTCTAGCACAATACTACAATGGTTTCAAACAAGAATTAACCATCGGCTTCTTTCAACACAGCATTATCTACATAAAATAAAAAAAGCTGAAAACCCTTTCTGCCACTTCTGCCACCAAGACGAGACTATAGTTCATATGTTTTGGACCTGTCCTTCATCTCAGAATTTTTTAACACAGATAAACTCTTTCTTTTTAACAAAAAACATAAATCTGAATCTGTCAGAACAAGCATTTATTTTTAACACAGGTGAAGAACAATCGACTGTAGAGTTACAAATTATTTTAGAAATGAAATACTATATATTTACCTCAAAACGACTAAAAACACCGCTCTCCCTTACCCCAATGATATACAGACTAAGGTATCTGTATGAAACACATAGACAAATCGCAATTAGAAATAATCAACTAGAAAGATTTGAAAATTCATGGAGCAAGTACAAAACCATTGTAGATTAATCAGTATTATACTAACTCCTATCCATGCACTTCTCCGGGTACAATTTTAGAGCAAACCCAAGACACTGACAATTCGTAAATCAATTTTGAATATTTAATACTTACATATACAAATTTTATAAGCAGATGGGCCTTTGGACAGCAATCAACTGTTAGGTAAAGAAGTGTTTTTTTTCCTTAAACAGAATTTTTCTTTTTCTTCCTGAAATCATAATTTTTATGCTCCCTGCCATAACTGTACAATACATGTATTTTTTCTGTATTAATTGTAATTTCATTATGCTAAAATAGTATTTCATATAAATATTGCATGTAAATGTAAAGATATTGTAAGGTGTGGCAAGGGATGGTCCTCCCCGACCCTTGCTCCACCAATTGACGGGGAGATAAAACGGGTCGTCAGAAGACGGCTCAAAAAAAAAAAAAAAAAAGAAAAAAAAAAAAGAAGGCCGACAGGAAGACGTACCTACCTGAAGTTATTATATATGCTTACAACTGCACCAGACACGAGAGCACTGGATTCTCTCCGTTTTACCTTATGTTT
Organism: Cyrtodaria siliqua; assembly: GCA_037043455.1. Taxonomy (NCBI): domain Eukaryota; kingdom Metazoa; phylum Mollusca; class Bivalvia; order Adapedonta; family Hiatellidae; genus Cyrtodaria; species Cyrtodaria siliqua. Next base: position 18,856 of record JAWPHD010006318.1, on the reverse strand, counting down.
GGAAGACATCCAATAATGGCTGTAGATGCATTTCTTGGCATCAACCACAACATGAAGGAGCCTAAGACGACTTGGAAATACGTAGTTTGCAGCTAAGCGGAACACTTGAAAGTCAGAGGCGAAAATGGAGCAGGGAGACAGAGTCCTAATCAGGAATGTTGGGCTAAAGGGGAAGAACAAGTTGACCGACAAGTGGGACAGTGAACCATACATATTAGAGGAACAGTGTAAGGATCAACCGGTGTACAAAGTCAAGAAGGAGTTTAGTAGTCAACCGTCACGGATACTTCATAAAAATCAATTACGTCCCTTCCTTTTTATTACAGGTCAGGATGCAACACCTGCGAAGCTATCTACACATTTGGAAAACAAAGATGAAACCATGGAATATTCCGATGGTAGTTCAGAGGATGAGGATAGTTCAGAAGCAAATGTCAAAGATCGGACACTCGAGAGAAGTGATATTGTTGACAAGGTTGACACTGTCAGCGATAGCCATTCTAGTAAGGCATCAGGCAGACACTCATAGGCAGTCTATACAATGTCCTACAGGAGTATATACAAGAGACATGTCAAAGACCTTGTCAGGACCTACCAAGAGAAACTCGAACGGTACAGAAATCCTCAGTAGAGACGTTAAAAGCAGTGGTAGAAACTGTAAGGAAAGCTAGAAGGGAAACCTGTTCAGGAAAAACCAATAGCCGGATTTTTTTTTTTGATTTCTTTAAAGCCGGGATTTTTATTTCAGCCAGATTGTTATTTTTTTCGTCAAAAGCCAGAATATTTATTTTTTAAGTTTTACTATTCGTAGAATAAGAAGAGCTGTTGTAGGTCTACTCAACGTCTGCGTCGAGGTTGGTTTTCAGTTGTTGGCAAAGTCCTGTTATTTCAGCAACCACTGGTCAGTGAAACTTAAAATATGTCATCAGTACCATCAAGGACACTGGTTTCATAACTCTGTATGGCATTTAAGCAAAAGCATGGGCCTTTTATACTTTGAATTTCTGGTTGCAGTTCTTTTTTGACAAGTCCATTTAATATTAGGACTACTGTTAGTCGTACATCAACAAAACTTCAGTAAAGCTCGGAATATCAAGAGCACTAGTAGACACATGTTCCATATTAACTCTGAATTGCATTTAAGCAAAGTTATGTTCTTTTTTTCGACTTCAAAATTCTGGTTAAAGTTTTTAGGCAAGTCCTTTATTTCAATAGGTGATTGTTAATTATAAATACAACTTCAGTAAATAGTGGATGCCAGTAGACACATGTTCCATAACTCTGTATTGCATTTTAGCAAAAGTATGGCCCTTTTTCTCGATAAATATTTTCTGTATTGTATTTTAGAAAATGTGTAGCCTATTTTCGACTTAGAATTTGTTTTATTTTATTTGTTGGCAAGTTCATTTATTTCAATAGCCACTAGCCATATATCTCTGTCAAAGGAGCTTGACAAGTGTCATCACTTACAGACACATGTTTCATAACTTTTTATTTCATTTTAGCCAGATGATATTTTCTTTTTCAACTTAGAGTTTCAGTTTTTTAAGCAGCTTCATATATTTCAATGAAACTCACTGCATACATCCAATAACAATGACAAGCCTGTAAATGACATTAGCCCCATAAACACCACACCTTCCCCACTCTTACACCACCACCACCACCACCACCCTAGATATACACATATGTATTCGATTATTTTTAGTTTCTCTTGTTACCATGTCTGCATCCTGTTTTTTTTCCAGCCTCTCCCCAACCCCCTCCCCTCAACCCCGCCCCTGCCACACACTCCACCTTAGACTCCCCAATGAAAATATTGTATTATTTCTGTTTTTCCCCCTATTCAATAACACTTTACTTCCACTCCCCACCCTCTTCAAGTTCATATTCCTTCTGGGGTATCGAAGGTCTTGCTTTGATATTTGGTATATATGTTTACTGACCACTCGCTCCCCGCATCCCTACACCCTCACTTCAGTCACCACCACCTATTAACCTCCACAATTAAGACTTGACCTTGTGAATGAACTGGCACCATGGTTGGTAAGACAGAAGTGTCGGTCTCCTTGTTTAAAATTGACTTTGAATAGTGGAGAATTCTGCCTTTCGACAGCTCTTGTTTAATATGGATCTTTCCATATTTGGTGGATAAAACTTCATGTGCTGGTGTTAATATTTAGTTATGCTTGTACTTGTCTGCTTTCAGTGTGAGCCTCCCTTTTCTCTTATAAATTATGAATTGATAGGATGTTTTGCTTGGTGGTGTAGGGGATTGTCTTGTACCGGGCAATGACTACCATGTTCCATACCATTCTTATTAACACTGGCGTAGCGCATAGCTTTGTCTATAACATGGCATTGCATGTTGCTGAAGCTGCTCTTAAGTCCACTTACTTTTGCTGATATTCACAAAATCCATCGCACAAGTACCAGGACCCTTGTATTGTAATACTACTTTGACCACTGCATACCACATTGATTACTAACATGTCCAAAGTACGTCACATGTATAACTATCATGGCTACTCTCTACCTCATTTTCCACTACCATGACCACTGTATATTGCTAGTATTACTACCATGACCACTGTATATCACATTTAGTACTACCATGACAATGTCCATAGACTGTTATTTTCCCATTTTTGTAATATCTCATATCGTTGTAATGTCTCCATGAGTCACTGAATGATAGTCTTTTTTTGTAATGTCACCCCAGTATAATTATACTCTCTTACTTTTGATTGTGAAGTCAAAGCAAGTTTATAATTATGTATTGGGATGTCCTATGCTAAACAGTGTATGTATACATACGCAAATGAAAATCAGTGAACATTTACTAAAATGGCTGACACAGTTTGCACAACTTTCTGAAGATGATTTGAAGTTTACTGGTGAGTTCCCAGCTGAAGATTCCGAAAGAACACAAAGAATCATCCGCCAAAACATTTTCTGGGTGCAGAGAATAGTGATGTTGAACAGAGAGAAGTAACCATGTTTTCTAAAGGAATATTTAGCAGAACCAAATATCTTTTTCAAACATATTTTTCAGTTTAATAAAAAAATAGCCTTAGAAGGTTGACAAATATTCACTGTCACCCTCCCAGGATTACAATATTTACATACTACCATGACCAATGTATATCACATTCAGGCCATTATTGTTATTTGTTTTAAGAACCATCAAGACAGAGAATAGCTGTAGGAGGAAGGGGGAAAAATAAAAATAAACTATCAAATTCCCTATGGAAAAATAAAATACCTAATTTCGTTTTGTCAAAGAAGGGTTCGTAAAACGAATTATCAAAAAATAATGACCTTATTACAACCATGACTTATGTACACCACATTAATTATAACCATGACTTTATATGAATATCATTTTCATTACAACCATGATCAATGTATTCCAAATTACTACCATGATCACTTTAGAACACTTTATACAAAATATTTACTACTACCATTGCCAGTGTATACACTTCTCAAAACTGCTAACTACACCGCTCACGTTTTGGGTTATATATATCGATGGGTTGAATGTTTTTCAATAAAATAAAAATTTGTCTCATATAGTGCAGATTTGTGTTATTTGTTTATTTAATTACAAACAACTATGAAATAATGATATTAACAAAATTATTCATATTTTAAATCGGTGTAGTTGGCTGTTTTGAAAAGTGTATAAAACGTGAGCGGTGTAGTTAGCAGTTTTGAGAAGTGTACCACATTTATAACTGCCATGACTAAAGTATACCACATGTATTACTACCATGATCTATGTACATCACATTTATTACAACCATAAATATTATCACTGTCTTCTACAACTCATTTCAATTGGAGATTTCGATAAACTTCTGAGCAGAAGTTGTGGATGTAGCCGGATTGTGGTTAAACATTTCCATGTTGAATCCAGTGGCTGATGGAGTAGATCTACATTTATAATATAGATTGAAGAGGGAGCTAGATTATTTTTTCCTCTATATGGACTCACAGCCAGATTATGTTTTTTCCAAGAATGTGAGAGAAGGCTGGATTTTTTCCCCCAACAATTTGAGGGGCTGTTTATTTTTATTCCTTAAGTCAGAGCCAGGATATTTTTTTCAGCAACTCAAGGGCCAGAACATTTTTTCCAGGAAAAATCTCAGGCCCCGCCCCCACCCCACCCCCAGAAATCAAAATGATCGGTAATATTGCAGAGAAATGAAAGAAGGTTGTTGGCATGCAAAGATTTATGGGGAAGATGGGTCAACATACAGATAAGAAGTATGTCATACCACAGTGGAGACAGAAAACGACACGGTGGAGGACGACATATAGTCCAATTAACTAAAAGGATTGACAGCCGTTATAACGTTACACTCTTATCATTATTTATTTACTAGTTATGTCTAGCAAAGACTGAGTAAGTGTTATGCATTGTCGTGCCCTTAATGGTTTATTCTCTTGTTGCTCTGGCTTCTGCCAAGTCATTGAGTACCTTCATTGTGGCTTTCTAGGCTTTTTTTTTTGTATTATATTTACACGAGCATATTTGTGTTTTACTTATATTGCCTATTGATGCTGCCTTGTTGGTTAGAGATTAAATCATGGCGGGGATTTCTTTATTTACACTGTCCTGTTTAATGGGTTGACAGTAGGGTAAGTGTGAGGTTTGGTGCACCCTAGAACCGGTTTAAACCGCCAGTGGCCTACTTTGCCACTGACCGTTCCAAGGCGGAAGCCCTATTGTCAACCCTTTTGTGTTTGTGATGTCGTTTGCATTTTTTTTTATTACTTTTGCCTTTTCGTTTGTCTGTTTGCGTGTTTGTTTTTGTGTTTTGTGGTTGACTGTCGTCCTTGAATGCTGCTTTCCCTGTCCGATATTTTTATCCTTCCTTGTAATGCATTATTGAAGATGTGTGCTTTAACATGTTTATTTTAATTGCAGATAGCTTTAGAAAGTTTTGCTATAGCCATATGGTGAGACAGAGCTACATGGGTACACAGCGGAAGCATAGAGTATAACTGTGAATTATTTTGTATTTTCCTGTTGTGTAATTGATTGTATAAATAGTTAATAAATAGATTTCATAATGTGCATACTGTCTTTATATTGTATCTAGTCACAATGCGTGACTTAAAAGCAAGTAATAGAATATAGTAAGGACCGTGTTATGTACGATGTACAATACTAATATATGCGTGTTATAGTTAATCCATGTAAGTAACGTATAATAACAACGTGGAAGATACTTATGATAAATTATTACAAGAAAAATACAGCTGGGGTTCTGTAAACTTGTTCTAGGGGTACATCAGACCTTCTTTCACTAACAATGCAGTCTGAGCTACCCCTTGGGTTTTTTGGACTCAGAGTTTAAACTTCTGGTTACATCTTGTTAACATGGATACTGATACTCTAGCATTTAAAGCATATAATGATAATATGAAGTTAAATAAGGGGTTGGTTGTTTCATGAACATGGATTTAGACATGTCTGGGATAATCAAGGCACTTTTAAACTCGCTGATTTAAATAATACATTTTGGTATAAGAAGGTGAACATCGAAGTTAGAAACAAACTAAGGACTTATTGTAAACTCAAAGATAATTATATCTTGAAAGCTACCTTCTTAATTACCAGTTATGTAGATCTCTATAGAAATAAAATTATTCATTTTGTAAAATTGAGAATAAGTGCGCATATATTATTGACGAAGGCCGCTGTAAGAAGTTAGAGATGCAAAAGAGTTCATGTAACTCAGAAATAGAAACTGAAATTATATTTTCTTTTATATTGTCACAATCTTAATACATGCAGGTCTATTTTTTTTAAATATTATCCAAACTATAATACCTTCATTTAATAATATGAGTGATTTGGATAAATTTAAATATATGTTGACAAGCAAAGACTGTGATCTTAACTCTATATGTATTAATTTTGTTTATGGCTATAAAGTCTTTATTAGACTCGTAGATTATTGCCAATGTATAATATATCCATTATTTTATTATAATATATGAGGCATGTTTACCATTTCATAACATAGGAAGCAATTTTACGTAGAATGTAATGTGATCAGAAGTAGTTATTATACACATCATAGTAATTATATAGATAATGTTAAGCAATTTTATTACGCGAATTTGTATACTGTGATACTAATCATTGCAGAAGGGAAATTGTTTGTCTTTAAATGTATTGCAATTGTCCTTGGTGACAATCCTGTATTTAGATTGACAATCCTGTATTTGGATTTATGCCAATAAAGAGAATTTAATTGAACGGTTGGGGATAAAAAATGTTCGAAATATGACGGAAACAGCAGGTGCGTGGTACAGACAATACCGAAAGAAGAAAATAATAGTTTAGCTAAGTGTAACGAAACTAAAGGAAATTACCAGTTTAAGTATGATGTGTAACATATATTAAGACAAAAGCAAATGTTAATCCATTTATTTATATAGTATGTTAGACAATTAGTATGAATATACGTAATAAATCTATCAGATGAAATTAGATAATAGAATCCGTGCCGTTTATACTAGCGAACATCATGTGTGTAACAGTTATCATAAATAAAGATGTAATACTATTACATCAACACTATTAAACAAATATCAGACACGGAGTCAATTACATGACCAAGAAGTTAATTAAATCGATGTTACATTGTAATTAAAGGTGTGACAAACACGTATTAATTGGCTTTGTTTCAGCCAAATGATTTTCAATCTCAAGAGTAATTTTAATAATACTATACACATTATGTATCATTTTAACTGACGTTTTTAGTGGTAAATAAACATACCTTAGGTTTGAAAAACGTTTGAGAATTCAATATTTTACAGCCAAAATGCGTTTTTGATGGGTCTTTTCCAATGTTGCTGGGAGAGCAGAAAATTAAGAAATCTCAAATAACTTCAGTTAGACGTAATATTTTGCTATACAACTTTCAGAGTGTCTTAATTTATATTTGACTAACACATTGAAGTCATTTTTGGATACAAATTCCAGCAATTTTTTTTCCAACTTTTGATGCAGCAGAATTTTCATTGAAAATGCCATATAAAAAAACAACTTTAGCACGTGAACATTTTATTTCTCAACCGATTTTAAAAAGTAACGTATTTTTTATTTAATGCTAAAATGTCTGTTTTACTGATATACATTTTATGTTGGTACTTGTTGAATTCTGTCCGAAATGACAATTTTTTTTTGGCTCAAACAAGCACCCCGAAGAATAGGCAGATTACAAGAGAGATTCGCACATCTTAAACAGCAGCCAGCCAGATATAAATGACGTATCATCAATATTTATACCAATAATGGAGTTTTCTGTTACGCTTTCCCTTTACGCGTAATTACACCATTGCGCTTCCGTGGTGTATAGTCAAATAGTGCCTAATAAAAAAACGTTTCCCTGTCTTACTAGTGATACAAAATGCACACGCTTGATTGCCTTTTGTTATTATTACCTATAATTCATCCGAATGATGTATTGGGAACATTTATTAGTGTGTTTGAGATATTTAATTTTAATTGACATAGTAAAGTGAAAGGAAAAATGGAGTAAATCTATCTGTGACGTGTCAAAATAGAACGTGACGTCATTCAACAGATTGGCTTTTTCTTACATGATACATGAGCCTCTGTTTTTATTGCATTTTTATATGGACGCACGCACGATCGTTTGATTGAAATGTGTTTTAAAATTGTCTACAGAGGAAAATGCGCATTTTTGTCTCTTGACATACATTCGTCCTATATAAAACGAAGAAGGAAAGTCAATGGTGCAATGTTATGGAAGGGTATCAGGGTCAAAAGTCTTAATGTGTTAATTGTGTTTCTGCAATGTCTCATGTGTGTAAATATTGCAGATTAGTTTTTTCTTTGTTGCAAATGCAACATTACAACCTTGCAACTTTCAAACGCTAAACGTCTTAATGTGTCTACTGATATCCCATGTGTATAAAAATGTGGTACCTCTTACTTCTTTGTGATAAATGCAAATATGCAACATTGCTACTTCTGAGTTCCAATTGTCTTAGTTTGTAATGTGTCCATTGTACAACATTCAAGTTGCATACTTACCACTTTATAGTTGTAAATACGAGACAACAAACTTGAAACGACAAGATTCAATTTGTTTATTGCTCCCACTACCAAGTTCGGCAAATTACGAATTACGCACTTCTAAATTTGTAATACTCATTAGGAACTTCTCAAATTGTAATAGTCATTGGACATTATGACAACAGGTGGCGGTAAATTGAACTATTGAAATAATTACTGATCCCTTCATTACCTTGACATTGACTAGTCTGGTACCCTTCCCCTACTGCGCTCGAATTAGGCATTGTGGGTAAAAGTGTCAACAAGTTGTTAAATTTCAGAGAAAAATTGTGTTTAAAAATAGTTTCACTCATACCTGACAAACAACAGGTGTGACCGAGGTGAGAATTCGATGCAATACGACCGTTATTGATATAATTCGTGTACATTTTGTTTGAAAAAATCTTTATCTTAAGCTCTTTTCACCAACGTTGTGATGACAGGTCGAATTTGCAGGTTATATCAGTTTTATGAATTTTCGCACCCCACCCACCTTTATTTTACATGGACCACATTTGAATATTGTCGAGTCAGTGGATTTTTATGAACAGGGACTTTCTTTTGTTTATGACGTTATTTTAAAAAAATTATATTAATGTGACCGAAAGGTTAAATAACAAATAAATTTAGTTTTTACTGGTTGTGGTGGATAGCCAGGGGCATAGCTGGCCTAATTTGAAGGTGTAGGCCCAGACATTCAAGAACCTTTGGTGTGTGTAATCTAGGGAGTCCGCCACCCCCACCCCCGCAACGCAACCCCCCCCCCCCGCAACGCACCCCCCCACAATATAGACTTAAAATGGTGGCTTCTGGTGCATTATAGGATACATTCATAACTTTCACATGACATCATCAAAATAATTTGACCAATCAGTGATCAATGAAAATAATACACCCCCAATGATGATTCTGGTAGGGGTTAAACTCTCTGTTATCGTTGGTGACTAACTGACTTTAGCCCTTTATAAAACTAGTTTGTATTTATTTTCACCTACTGAATATCTCACCCTACCGGAAGTTGACCGGATGTGAAAGTTATGAATTAACATCGATTACTCATGAACCATATGGGAGAGCAAAATGCAATTTCACATGCAAAAAACACAAACAAATCATAGCAAGTTTGAATTATTTTTTTTACCCCTTACCCACCTTATCCTTCACTTTTTATTGCATTTTTTTGGCAGTTTTATTTTTTTCATCTTTCGGAGAGAGGTGTAGGCCCCGGCCTACAGGGCCTATAGGTCCTAGAAGTCATGGATTCAAGCTGCAGTGGGACCACATTCAAGGTATATCAAACGGACTGTATTATCTTACACAAGTTACTTTGAAAGTATGCAATCATTTGGAGGTGTGTAAAGCCGTTGGCCCCGTGTGTGTGAGTTGGGGGTGGGGGTGGGGGTGGGGGGCAATATCTTGTGCAATATCTTTGAACTGCTGATGTAATCAGCCATACAAATCACTTAATAAACAAACTCTTCCTTGGAAAATTCAAGATGGCTGCCCATGCAGAAATACTATTGAAAAGGTAAACATTAACCGTATGGGACTTATTCCGCTGTGCCATTTTTGATGAATTTAATTACGGAAACCTGTTTTAAAATGGACCGTAAAATCATTTTGTTATGATATGGCATTTATCTTGTCAAGCCAACAATGACTGTATGTGCATACAATACAGGTTACCTTTATACATGCCGGACAATTTATATATTTTACATTTTACTGAAATTACACTTACAGAGTTTAATGTTACGCCTCATAGTGGCTCAAGTTACATACGGTAACCTTAAATTTGAAATAAAACAAATGTTGCTATAAATCCATTTGCACTACAGTCTGTCACAGAAGAATGTTTGGCAGAGTAGTAAACCCGACTTGTTTGTAATTTCTGTTGACCGAGATACACAGGTCGCATTGTTCATTATACCCCCCGCAAACGAGTTTGTGGGGGGCTATACTGGCATCAGCTTGTCCGTCCGTCTGTCTGTCCATAGACACATTCTTGTTTCTCAAGAACTCCTGCTTAAAATTTCAAGAAACTTGCTAGGAAGTATTAATATCGAGTGGAGATGCACATACTATCATGACGTTCCGGTTCGATAATTTTCCACTGAGTTATGGCCCTTTGTATTTCTAATATACACATTCTTGTCCGTGCTATTGCTCAAAAACTCCTGCTTAGAATTTCACGAAACTTGCTAGGAAGTATTAATATCGAGTGGAGATGCGCATACTATCATGATGTTCTGGTTCGATAATTATACCCCCGCAAACGAGTTTGTGGGGGCTATACTGGATTCGGTTCGTCCATCTGTCTGTCTTTCTGTCCGTAGATGCATTCTTGTCCGCGCTATTTCCGCACAAAACTCTCTTCCAGGCTATTTCTCTAAAACTCCTGGTTAGACTTTTTTGAAACTTGCTAGGAAGTATCAATATCAAGTGCAGATGTGCATACTGTCATGGTGTCCTGGATCAATAATTTTCCACTGAGTTATGGCCCTTTGTATTTTTAATGCATTTCATACCTTGAAGTAAAATTCTTGTCCGCGATATTTCTCTAAAACCTGATGGCTTTGATAGTGTTTATAGGAGTTATGGCCATTTTATTTCCATATGTCTGTATATCAAAAAAAAAGTTGCCAGCAGGGGTATTCGTCCGCCTCCGGCGACAGTTCTAGTTATTCAAGAAATTTTGTGAACAATATGTCAAATAATACATGGACAGGATTTTACGAGATATCGACGAGAACGTATATAAAGTGCAGTTTCAGACATAGCAATACTGATCGACATTAAATCCAGATCTTGAGGTAAATTAAATAAATCATTGAGTTTGAAAGATAGTTATTTTATTAATTTACTGAATTATTGCATTTATTGGATTCTTTTACTGACTGCATTAATTGATAAGTGTGTTTGAATACAATTATAACATTATCAGTCAACATAGCGAGCAGACGAATGGTATTGTCCTGCCCTGGATCATTACAACCATGTTAGTACCAACATCTTTAATCCATCATATGAGCAAAGATGAATTGAATTGGGACTTTATACCGCACCTACACAAGAAAGGTTATATGGCACCTAACAGGAATGAACATACCAGGCTCATCTCCATTTACATCTCAATAAATTATGGAGAATGGACCTAGAACTTTCTGAGCAAAGATGAGATGTCACTACAGAATAACACTCTCCTCGAGAAGAGAAAGTATCTTTATCCTATGTAGACATTTAAATGGTTTTCTATGACTGGCATGTACATTTTTTATGTCAGGCATTTACAACCAGCATTGGATAATTATACAAACATCTTTTACGTCATGTGACTGCAACATTAAAATATCATCTGGACTGCTTTGAAATGGATTTAAATAAAGAACAAACACAATGTTAACTACAAAAGAGCTGTATCACAGTGAAAAAAAGGAAGAATATATATCATTTGTATGTTTAAAAAATTGTGTTTGACTGATAGTATTCTGTCAGCTTTGGATGGCAGTTCGCATCTGTAAGCACTGAAGTCGTTGGATAATCCCAATTGTAAATTTAAAGGGACACATGGCATTTTTGTTTTTATGGGATGCCGAGTTGTCCGTCGTTAACTTTTGTCTCGTTGAAGACGATAGGCCTTCATTTTTCATCTGATCTTTACCAAACTTTAACAGATTGTTACTGTCAATGAAAGCTCGGATAAGTTTGAAAACCAGCCATATCGGACCAGTCACAGCGGAGTTATGGCCCTTGATTTAGTTAAAAATGCTATATTTTGCCTCATTAAGACCATAGGGCCTCCATTTTTCTTCAGATCTTTACCAGATTGTTAGTGTCAATAAAAGCTCGGATAAGTTTGAAAACCAACCAGATCGGACTAGTAACAGCGGAGTTATGGCCCTAGAATTAGTTAAAAATGCTATATTTTGCCTCGTTAAGTCGATAGGGCCTTCATTTTTCATTTGATCTTTACCAAACTTTAACAGATTGTTAATGTCAATAGAAGCTCGGATAAGTTCGAACACCAGCCAGATCGGACCAGTAACAGCGGAGTTATGGCCCTTGATTTAGTTAAAAATGCTATATTTTGCCTCGTTAAGACGATAGGGCCTTCATTTTTCATCCGATCTTTATCAAATTTTACCAGATTGTTAATGTCAATAAAATCTCGGAAAAGTTTGAAAACCAGCCATATCGGACCAGTAACCGCGGAGTTATGGCCCTTGATTTCGTTATATATGCAGGGTTCCGGAAATACGGTTGCCCGACGCCCCGGGCAAGTGGATTTTGGGTGCGGGCAAGTGACCTTCCCAAATCTGGTTGCCCGCCACTTGCCCGACGGACATTTCCATTCCAGAACAAATCAAGTGACAAACTAGCCATATCAGAATTTCATTTTGATAACTGAATAAAACTTGCCGCTGTTTTCGCCGCTAGCGATTGTTAATAAGATCAAACAACTTTCGGTACAAATCAACGATCTCGCCCCAGGCAGCTTAATTTGTGGCATTATTTCAATAAACAACCCAATTAACCCATACGCGCATTTCACACCGTTTGAAAACAACAATCCTGACACGACCGTCAGACGTTTGTCCATACGCCAATGAAATCGCGGCAATTATGTCCGTGACCGTCCAACCATAAATTCAGAAATCTCTGAACGTCATTTGGACCTTCCACCAATCAAATCAGAAAACTCTTTCTTAATTTGCAAATTTAATGTGTCAAAATAATGATTGACAGACCCACGTGACGTTTTGTTTTTGTTTAGATAATTTTGCCGAAGATTTTTTCGTAACGAAAATACATTTCTTTTACTCGAAGCACTCGTTTACCAATGCGCTTTTATGAGGTATTTGGTGTATTTCATTGATATAATCTGTAATTAAACGTATATGGAAGTGCATACTACACAAATAAGTTGCATAACTTAGCGATATGCGCATGTCATGGGTTTTCGCGATTTCAGACCCAATCACGGAAGTTTTTCTCAAGTTATGAACTTTCGCTTTTGATAAATAAGGTTACTGCTACTACTTCTTAAACAATTCCTAGGGAACCCCTATTCATGCCTCTTGCTTTCATATAATTCCCTTTAGTTAAAATACAAAGTCGTAGGAACGTTACCATGGTTGCAGAAATTGGGGGCCAAGTGAATATTTTTAATAACGTTTTTGTCTTGTTTCTTTGCTTGTCGCACATTTAAATGAATACAATAGCTTCTTTTTTTCTGTCAACTGGTTAATTGTACACATTGTGACATTAAAAGTTCCATACACTAGCTGCCAAGCATTTTTTTTGGATGGTCATCAAAAATGATGGGGTTGTGTGTGTGGTGATTGGTGGGGTGGGAGGGCGGAATAAAATGAGGTTGTATACTGTCTCATCATTTTATGATTTAAGTAACACAAAGATGTAATAGACACAAATGAAGAAAACGCAACAATTTGATTTTTTTATATGAATAAATACAATGTATTAACTAATTCATAAAATACATTCTCCCTTCCTTTTCTAACTAAGTATAATGGTCCAAATTATGCGGCGGTCCGTCCCGTTTAACACGAATAATGGTCAGCGCCCATTTTTGGGGCAATTAAGTGTTCTTAAATGTGGGGCAAGTGGCATTATGGGCAGGGCAAGTGACATTATGGGCAGGGCAAGTGACTTTTGAAAATCCACTTGCCCTGGGCAAGTGGATTTTCAAAATATTTCCAGAACCCTGATATGCTATAGTTTGCCTTGTTAAGGCGATAGGGCCTTCATTTTTCATCTGAATTTTACCAAACTTTACCAGATTTTTTTACTTTTTTTTCTTTTATTATTTTTATATTTCTTCACTTTTTTTATTTTATTTTTTATTATCTCTACCGACCAAGTTCGAAAACCAGCCAGATCGGACCAGTAATGGCAGAGTTATGGCTCTTAATTTAGTTAAAAATGCTATATTTTGCCTCTTTAAGACGATAGTCTCTCGCTTCATTGATGTTATAAGAGCCGTATTAGCTAGTAGAGCGCCCACAGGCCCTCTTGGGCCTCTTGTTTTATTATATATACTTTTTGCACATATATGCAATTGTTCAGGCATTTATATTAATCAAATTGATTTTGTGTTTGCATATTACTAACTATTGGTTATATTGCACCAATATTATATGTATCCTTGATTGAATGATAAGAACAAATTAAAACTCAAAATTTAATTAAAATGTATGTAAGCCGCAAATTGATTAACACTCCAAGATTGCCGTGTTTTAAACACAGTTAATATACTACTCAAAATTTGCTAATGATAACTTTTTTCTTCCATATACTTTTATTAGAAATTAATTCACAATAACGATATTAATTTCATTGATACTTCAACAATTCAATACTGCGTGCTTCTGATGACCATAAACTGCCCTAAATAATTTCAGGTAAAATAGAAATAATGCTATTTAGCTCAGGAAGAAATTAAGACAGTAAAAAAGAATCCTTAGCAAATTTTGAGTAGTATACATACGTAGGTAAAATTGCTCAGGGTATTACAGAAAATATAGAATGCCATTATGGTCTTCCGTAACACAATTCATTTTTTAAATTATTTTTTTCCATAACATGGTTTAGGTTTGCTCTGTTGAGAATAAGAATCAGTTCTTGTATGTTTAAGCAATTTAATAACTTGATCTAAGAAGGTCCCAACATAGTATGTGTAACAGTTTGTTGGATAGACTTTAGTTAATACTTACAATTGTCATGTAAGTCTGTTTTGTGATATGAAAAGAAATCAATTGGCAGATGTAAGTGATGAAATACATGATTGTTGAAATAACATGCTTATCCCAAATCACTATCCAGTCGCAACTGCAGAACTTAAATACACAGTTGCAAGATGGATAGTTTCATGTGACAGCAAGAGGTCATGAATGTGTCCCGTTTCCTTTATGGAATGGCACAAATACTGGCTGCTGTTATCATCGTATGAGTATCTGTCCTGGTTTCTTGATATACTACGATATGCAGATGCTAAAATATAAAATATATAGCAAGTATAGGTACATGTTCATTATCACTGTATAGAAGTTATAATGAAGAATGAGTTATTTCTATTTCTTTCAACTGATACTGACCATAATCAATTTTAATTTTATGTAATGGTAGCGTCATTTCCGAAGAAGGGTTTGTTAGTTTATTTTCTATCACTGATTAAAGGAAGTACATCAGGATTGGTATATGTTTTGAAATTGTTTAAATACATTAGTTATACAAGTATTTAATTGATTAAAATAACCTATATATATACAACCAGAAGAAGGTATTTCCTAACTATAGTTACGCGCCAGTGATAGCTATTTTACACTTTGTTGTCTGAGGAATTAGCATGAGCCACAGACCTAATAACAATTTATTATTATTTATTAATATGTCTGTGCATGAGCGAAACAAAGCGAAATGTGAGCAAAAGCATTTTACCTGCTTCGACCCGCTACCACAACTCTGGTGCAAATAACTTATTTAAAGCATTATTTACTGTAAACGTATGTCCGACAGATACATTATACCTTAGCGCATCGATCCCTCACCTCGGTCACAGTTATTATAGCATACTTTTGAAAATAATTGACATCAGACGAACTTAAAATCATAACATGTCCAGCGAATACCGATAACAACAGATTCAGGATGAGACAACTCTGAAAGCGCAAGTTATATTTGGACCAAGAAATTGCGATTTACAAGGGACCAGTTAGTAGATACAGTTAGCCACCTGTCGTCATAATGGTGCAATCGTCGAAATTATGACGTTAAGCGGCGCTACAATCGATATAGATGTCTGCTGCACAAGTTGTATCTACTACGTAAAATTAACAATTAAACACTCTAAATTTGAAATTAAAAGCATTGAAACTTGCAAGTTTGTAATGTTGTATTTACCACGCATGCAACTGATACGACTTAAGAAGTTGCAATGTTGCATGTTAGCATTTGTCACATACATGTAATATCGTGGAGTATACACTGGACGCATTAGGATGTTTGGCGTTTGAAAGTTGCAAGGTTGTAATGTTGCATTTGCAACAAAGAAAAAACAAATATGCAATATTTACACACATGAGACAATGCAGACACACATTAACACATTAAGACTTTTGACCTTGATTCCCTTCCATACAATGTCACCTAAAGATAGCTAATTGGGATAATTCGGTCTGACATGGATTCGTACTTTTAGGTGACTTTCTGATGAAAACTAGTAAATAGAGCTCCGAAACACACACTGCATGTGCTTTTATGTCGTAATTGAGCATTTCTTAGCCAGATTTCTTCTCTAACAGCCGTATTTTTTAGTTTTAGCTGTTTTGGGAGTCTTAAAATGCCGTGCCTATGCTACTTCTTTAATTGAACTTGGATTCTTCGGTATGAAAATGTAGGTTGCTGTATGTGGAACATGTTTTCAAAACTTTATCTTAAAATACAAAAAGTTTGGTAGGTTTGACACCTCTGAATCTTTGCAATACCCCGCAAAAATAAGATATTGTAGACATGTGTAGATTTTTAGAAGGGTTTAACTTGTAAATATTATTAATATACATGAAAACACTGATTTTGTAGCATACAGCAATTTATCAATTTTGATTTTAGTGGAATTTGTAGCATTTTTGAGCGTGTATACTCTACTAAAAATACATAATATGCCACAAATAGATGTAATTTTACTAGGAAAGCACGTTTTGGTGTGCAAATTTGAATATTATACACATGCAAAGTCCTGTTGGTTACTTAAATGCATATTTTATTGATGTTTAATGAATTATTTTGATAATTTGTTACATTAGTGAAGTATTTTGCGAAGAAATGTCATTTCATGTGACAATTCAAACAGTGTAAAACTAAAGAAAAATCTTTGGTAAATTTCAACTTTTCCTATGCATCTTCAAATGTCCATATCTCGGTCAATACTTGTTCGATTTGCACAAATTAGGCATTTATAGCTGAGAATATGAAAACTTTACATTTAAATTGAACTTTGTGTGGTTCTCTTTAAGGCGTAATTACACCATTGTGTTTGTGCTTCCCTGGTGAATAGTCAAATAGTGCCTACTAAAAAAAGTTTCACTGCCTTACTAGTGATACAAAATGCACACTTTTGATTGCTTTTTTTATTATTATCTATAATTAATCCGAATGATGTATTGGGAACATTTATTAGTGTTTGTTTGAGTCATTTAATTATATTTGACACAGACAGTAAAGCGAAAGTATAAATGAAGTAAATCTATCAGTGACGTGTCAAAATAGAACGTGACGTCATTCAACAGATTGGCCTTTTCTTCCATGATACATGACCCCCTGTTTTTATTGCATTTTTATATTGGCGGACGCTCGATCGTTTGATTGATATGTGTTTTCAATTTTTTTACAGAGAATTTTTTTTTGTCTCTTGACATACATTCGTCCTATATAAAATGAAGAAGTAACATCAATGGTGCAATGTCACCTTTAGTAACATCTTGAGCGATGTCTGAGAACAATAATTACCACAGTTCAATTGTAGCAGACATACGTGATTATAGATGCATAACATATGTATAAACTATCATTTTCATTTATATAAAATATACCTATCTCTAACATAAGCACTCCTAGATTTAAATAATATTATTTCAGTTATCTTATTTGGTCCATTTTATTCTATTTTAAGCTTAACTATTCATTTCTACTTCCGGTTTTCTTGTGTGTGTGTGTGTGTGTGTGTGTGTGTGTGTGTATTTCTAAGTTGTATAGTCCTTCCGCCAACGAACACGACAAGAGATTCCCTGAAGCGATGGGCACAATAGAGTCTGGACTGTTCTAGATGAGTGTGTTGGTTGATCTGGTGCTGCTGTGTAGTGTAGTCGATTCTCTTGTAGGTATGTAGTGTTGTGTCGCTGTTGCTTCGTAGTTTCGCTGTGGCGGTGAAGTGGTCTGGTCGAGGTGGCCTACATCCGCTAAGGTGGTTGTCCTACATCCGCAACAAGGTCGGGTTCTCTGTTTGGGGCCACACCCATCACAGTATGACCCCTGCGCCGCACACACCGCCCGATGACCATCTTCCGTCTTCAGTTTTTCGGTCTTCTATCCTTGGCGTCGATCCTCTGTGGCGGTGTAGCTCTCGGCTCCGGACTTCTGACTTCAGTGTGGCCACCAGATGATATGTGCTGTGATGGGACGCAGTAGACATCCTCACTCCCGGTCAAATGACACTCAAGCTACTAGACCGTAATTAGTCAGTTCAGTAATACCAGTATTGACCACAATACGCGAATAAAGTGCTCATACCAGTAATGGCGTATAGGGCTGGCAAGGCGACCCCTATACAAACATCATGAGTGTCATCAGTGCCCACGCAGCGACGTGCACGCGGTGAAGATAGCAGGTGGTACTTCCGGTATTCCCCGTGTGTGTGTGTAGTTCCAAGGTTTATAGTCCCTCCGCCAACACACTCAATGAGCCAGTGGCGAAATAGGTCCGTGTCTACTAAATAAAAACGGACTGTGATTGGTCCAAAAAAAAGAGTCTAGGGCATCCGAGACTAATGTTTACCAATGTGAAGTCATGGATTGGTTAAAAATAATGACTGAAATAAAACAACTTGAGAATTCAAACATAAATATGTTTTCTTCAAAATGAAACATTTATACATTTTTTTGTAGTTATTTTTTAAAATTATGACTGAAAAATGAAAGTAGGTCCATGTTGACATTTGGCGGGAAAAAACTGCAA